>PVKA01013747.1:0-14455 GCA_004027165.1 Ctenomys sociabilis | reverse complement strand
GGTCTTGAACTCACAACAATCCTCCTGCCTCAGCCTCCCGAGTGCTGGGATTACAGGCATGCGCCACCACGCCCGGCACCCCCGGCCCTTCTTAAATACATCTTGATAGTGCTTTTTTAAAAATTATTTTATTTTATTTTTTTATTTTTATTTTTGTTTTATTGAAGTACAAATATCAATGAGACAGTTTTAAGATACCTTGGCAAGATGGATTTGATAAATTAACACATTGCAAACTGTTTTCATGTTTTGGTATCATAGAAGGTGCATACATGATATTATACTTACAGACATTATTATACCGTATGTCTCTTATCAGTAAATTAAGAGAGTGTAGCTGTTTGAGTATCTTATTTTTTATACCTGAATTACATCAAAGATTCATTAATTAATACTTTCTACCTTGTTATTTTCCTAGCGGTTGTCCATAGTACTAGAAGCTGACATAATTGATAGTGCTTTTAAAGGAAAGTTATTTCAACTGTTTTAAAAACCTACTATATTTGTATTATTTCCTCCTTTGACTTCTTAATATTCCTTATATGTATCTATTTTGATGAGTTTATGAGATTTTTTTTCAGAAAGGAATGTGCTTTAGATTTCGCTGATCTCTACTTCTTGTTTTTTCTCTTTCCTTAAGTTATGCTCTTCTCATTCTTTTTTCCTATGTCATTTGGGTTTTATCTGTTTTTTTTTTTTTCCTTTTCTAAAATCTCTTGAGCAGCATATTTAACTCATTTTTTGTGTTATGTTTTAAAAAGTGAATGCATTTATGTCAGCAAGTGTTCCATTATTGTAACACAGCACCTCACAAGCTACTGACATCATGACTAAGACTGAAAGAGAAAGGGATAGGTTCCCCTACCTGCTTCAAAGGCACAGCTCCAATGACCAGATAGCCTTCCACTAGGTGTTACTGTTTGCTTTCCACCATCATCCAATCGCACCATGCTGGACAGCATGAGCCTTTGGGGGACATTCCAGGCCCACACAATGGTAGCACTTACTTACACCAAAGCCTAGACCTCTCAAAGCTGGGTACAGTAGTATCTCAGTGCTTATAGTCCCAGCTATTTGGGAAGCTGAGGCAGACAGATCACTTTAGCCCAGATGTTCAACATAAAATTTGATGTACAGTATTCTCATTGTTGTCTAGTTCTAAATATCTCATTATTTTATATGTTTATATTTTCTTTTATTTTCCTCCCAGGAACTATTTAGTTCATTATTGATAACAACTTTTGAAATGACTAAATTGCTGTGTTCAAGAACTGGGCTACCTCACACTTCTGGATGCCATATGGATACTATAAACTGTCCCAGATGGCATCTCTGAAACACCACTGACAACAGGGCAGCAACCCATGTCCTATAAAACCTTTTCCCCCTTCCTGATAAAATAAAATTCCTAAGTAAAATCTAGAAAGTCGGTGTAGTAATGAAGCTAAATCTGGATTCAAACTTTCTGAATTTAAATACTGGCCACAGCACTTAGTAAATGTGAAAACTTGAGCAAATAGTTTAATCTTTCTACACTTCAGTTTCATCCTCTGTAAAACAAGGCAAAAAAGGGCTGGGGCTCAGTGGTAGAGAGCTTGCATAGCATGTAAAAGGGTCTGGGTTCAGTCACTAGCCCTGCAAACAATAAAAATTATACTATCTGTTTCATGGAGTTATTGATAGTTGTTTATACATCTAGTTGTCCTTCAATAAATTGCACTGATTTTACTTTATAGCTCCTGATTTTAGTTTGTGTGATTAATGCTGCAACCCTTTGTCAGTAAGGTCAATCTCTACATTTCTACAAAGTAAGAGCCCAGCGCTTATTCCAAACAAATGCTATTCCTATGTCCAAAATATTTTCATCTTTCTCAAGTCCATGCAAACACACAAACGTCCACCATCCAATTTCACGTTCAAATTATGCACACAAGTGCAGAGATTCTCAGAAAAACATACAGAACCCCCAGTTCAAGGACCACACTCCAGTTTGCATGTACTCCCCACAAAGATGTATCCATCGCCCACAGATGAAGATAGGCTTCCCAATCCCACTCAAACCTAGCAGCTGACTGACAGCTGACAGGTCATAAGCCACCCACAGTGCCAGCCCATGAAGATGGGGCCACCAGCTCCATATGGGTAGGGACCTCATTCTTGCATGCTTTGGGTTTTGTTTTAGTTGTATTGTTGCTCTTCTTAGAGTTTATCATATGCCCTCTTTCTCCCTACCCAGCCCCCAGGTTTCCTCCAATTCTCCAATGCGCATGTGCCCTGCATCCCTCCCCCTCCTGGGTACCAGTTGGCGCTCCCGGGCGCTGGCGACTGGCGACGGAAGAGATGGAGCGGCGTCACGATCGTCCAGCCCCTTAAAGCCCTGCTGGCTGAAGCCGTCTCCCTCCTTGCAGCCCGCAGTAGTAAGGATGGAGTGAAGGGAGATCCTTCGACCTTTAGGGGGAGATCAGCGATGGAGTTAAAGCAATCTTTGTCTACCCATCTGGAAGCTGAGAAGCCTCTAAGGCGCTATGGAGCGGTGGAGGAGACAGCGTGGAAAGCAGAAGGACTGGGGAGAAGTGAGTACTGGGGCAGGGATGGGGAAATAGTTGGGATCCGCCGCCGCCGTAGTTGTCTGCGCGCGCCGATTGCGAGGAACCCACCCAGGGAAGCGCCCCCGCTGTCAGGGCCAGGGGGTGCTGCGCAGCGCCGCGCTTTCCCCGCAAACAAAAGGGGGGACCCTCGGGGCTGGGTTTCATTGAGCTCTGGAAATCGCCTGGCAGCCAACCCAGGAGTCTGGGTTGGACTTGGAAGTCTTGGATCCGCCTGCTAGACGCTGGTCCTGGGAAGTAGGGTCTTTCCTGCAGCTGAGGGAGGAGGATCTTTTTCCTGCCAGGGATGCAGTAGGGTTCTGAAGCCTAGGGCCACCCTGGAAATAGCCCACGTCCTCGAAGAGGGGGGAGTGTCCGCTGGGTTTCAGTTTGCTATCCCCAGTACCAGGTTCTGGGCACCTCTGAAATCCCACCCTCTCTCATCTCCTTCTGGGTCGGGGGTGGGGTGGGGTGGGAAAAGGAAGAGGGTTGGTGGGGGGAGACTCTTCCAAGCAAACCCTTCTCTTTCCCTGACTCAGTCTGGTTTGGGACTAGTCCTAGAGGCAATTCTGAAACAGACCGCCTGTGTTTGCCTGTACTATTTTGTTCTAGTGTCAACATTTTGAAATAAATGGAGGATTTTTGTTTTTAATTAATAGGACACAATAATTGAGATTCCTACCCTCAAATCATAGGGGCAGCTGCAAGTCCCTACCCCCCTGTGCTGCCTGTCAGGCTCCCACCCCGTAGCTCCCTGACTAGGCTGCTGCTTGCCGTGTTCTGTGTACTCTTGTTCAGCACCAATTTCTGAGTTATCCTGGGCTAAAGTGTTGTGAATTTTCTGGTCTTCGTCTGGGGAAAATTGCTGTAGCTATATCTGTAATGATGAATTCACAAAATCTTCCTAGATTGGCTCAGTTGCATTCTCATTCTGATGAATCCAAAATTAAAATCCCAATGAAATGTCTTAGTTTCTCACCTGCTGTGATGGCTACTTTAATGCTTCAACCTCTTCTGTTAAAACCTGGAACCTTTGGCTTTGTTGCTTGGGCACAATCTCAGGGCCAATGGCCTGTGTTTCTCAACTATGACTGGCTATCTTTTATTGCTAAATTATCATGTCCTAAGAACTTCCAGTGCAACATCTCATTTAATCTCTCCAAGGTCCTTCTGGGTTATTTTGTCTCCCTGTGCAGACACGGAAGAAACAAGGTGTGTGAGGTGATACAACTTTTAAGTGATAGAATCTACATTTAGACCCATGCTTGTTTAAATTTGAGATGTTTATGATGAAGGTTCCTTGTTCTCATGTTTTCGAGAACCTTCGTAAGTCTGTTGAAAAAGTCCCAGAACCAGGTCAGTGACAAGTAGGGAACAGTACTTTGGTTCTCTGCAGCTCACAGTGGTCTTGAAAGAAGGTGGGGACCACAAGAAGTAGAACCTCACATATTCAAATAAGTGCTGGTTCAAATCCTCCCTCTGCTCCTTGCTGACAATGTGACGTCAGGCACGTCTCCAAGCTGCACTTTGCCTCTGTTTTTTTTTTTTTTTTTTTTTTTTTTGGCAGAACCGGGGATTGAACTCAGGCCCTTGCACTTGCCAGGGAAGCACTTATTCCACTGAGCCACCTCCTCAGCCCCTTTGCCTCTGTTTTATGGAAATATAGATAATAGTAGTGCCTACTTCACTGTTTCACTGTGAATACTAAGACAGTCTATGTAGATCCCAAGGTGAATGTCCATTGCATCTTGACTCCTTCGTTGTACTGTTATGACATCTGTAGAGGGAACTTCGCAAGGAGACACATAAAACAACACCCTGGACTAAAACAAGAATGCTGGGGAGGTTCCTAACAATTCTTAGCTTTTTATTTTCTCACCACTGTATTAGGAAAACTTGCAAGCAAACAGAAAAGTTGCAGCAAGCACTCAGTTCATACTAGTTTAACCCCTGATGTGTGTGTGTGTGTGTGTGTGTGTGTGTGTGTGTGTGTGTGTATGTGTGTACATGCTAGGAATTGATTTTGGGCCTTGTGCTTGCAAGGTAAGAGCTCTATGACTGAGCAATAGTCTCAACCCTAATCCCTGATACTTTTTGTGCTTCTAACTTCTAGGTTGCAAACTATAAAGTGACAAAAAGGCTTATACATTCTTCCAGACTATCAAACACTCTGAGACTTGCTTTCTGGTCTAATGTAAGACCATGATTTTGCTTTTGTATGATCCCCAAATAATTCTCTCCCTTTTTATTTATTCTCATTTGAAATCTTTTTTCCCCTAAGGAGTTGAATTCAGGACTCCAGGTATATACTCTGGTTTCTCTTCAGATCATGTAAATCTCTCATCTTTCACTAAAGGACTCCAGGTATATTAAGCAAGTACTTTACCACTGATTTGTATTCTTTATAGTTTTATTTATTTTTTTATTTTTTGACAGAACCAGGGATTGAACTCAGGCCCTTGTGCTTGTCAGGCAAGGACTTATTCTACTGAGCCACCTCCCCGGCCTGATGTGTATTCTTAAGCTCCAAGTATTCCTAAAGAGCTAACTCAGAGTCCCACTTTATTTTTAGTGTGTTTAGTACAGGGTCTACAGGGTCCCACTACACAGATCGGACTCATAGTGATCGTCCTGTTTCAGCTTCCCAAGTGTGGGGTTACTGGCACAGGCCACCACACCAGTTTCAGTTGCCAGCTCAGCATGTTCTGGGGGTGGGGGTGGTGCCAGCATGGTTGTGGTTCCATGGGTCAAACCCCAGTCCCTGTGCCTGCCTAAGCAGGTACTCTAATTTGCTGAGCTATCTGACCTCCCCTAGAGTTCCACTTTGTTATTTTTCATTTATTAGTACAAGTTTGCTGTACACAGTGGGGAGTGGTGTATACACACAATACATCTCAATTCTTTTCTTCGTCCCCTATACTCCTATTTCCCTGCTGCCTCGAGCTTTTGGCTCTCTTCACATTTACAAAAGCCCAACATATTTTCATTATTTTTTCCCCTTCAATTTTTCCCATCCCCTTTCCCTGTCCTCCATCTCTTGTTCGCTTGTCCTTTAGAAAAATATCTCCCTATTTCCCATTTATCTTCAATTTTGCTCCACCCATGTCTATGACATAAATAATATATAATATCACATATATTACATATATATATATATGTATATATATATATATACATATATATATAGTTTCTCATAAAGAAGAACCATATGATATGTAAGCTCATGTGTCTGGTTTGTTTCACTTCATATTATGCTTCAAAGTTGCACTCATTTGCCTAACAATGCTTTATCTTTCTTTATGGCAGAGTAGTACTCTGTTGTGTATAAATACAACATTTTCTGTACCCATTCTTCTGTTGATGAAAATATATACTGTTTCCAAGATCTAGCTATCATAAGTTGTGCTGCTATAAACACAGATATGTAAGTATCCTTGTAATATTATGACTTTAACTCTTTTGGGAAGATACCTAGAAGGCAGATAGCTAGATCAAGTAGAATTTTTGCTTTCAGTTTTTTGAGGAATATCTACATTGATTTCTGTAATGGCTGTACTATTTTACATTCATAATCCCACTTTTTAATCTAAAATATGGCAAGATCTGGTCTCCAAACTCTTATCTGCAACCAGGAGTATTTTCATTAAAGTAACTCTTTTGAATCACTCTTGCAACTCTGAGGGGATCTAAGAATCCATTCTGAAATGTCAGTGGCCTCCATTTATTTGAGAAATGTGAGAATTAGTACTATTGACTCCATGCATAACAATCTCTGAGCCAATATTGTGATATGTGAAATGCTGAAGAATAGAAAAGCCCATTAAAAAGAAGGTGTGTTCTCTGTCTTCTGCAAGTATTCAAATGTTTTATGCTAAACATTGAGTATATACAAATGAAAAAGCATTGCAAAACTCATTGGTTTTAGTTAAAGTTGCATTGTGTTTCATTTAAACTCTAATTTTTAGTGAAAGATACGGAATCTCTGAAGCCCGGAAATGAATTCAAACCAGCTGTTCCCCTTTAGAGCTTTGTCATCATGGGAAATTTGCTGGTACTTTTCATGTATGGCTTGTTTCACTTATAAAATGAGGCTAATAATAGTAATGGGTACTTGGGGCTCTTGGTAGACTGAATGAGAATAATGCACATAATGCATTTAACACAGCGTTGATGTGAGGCGTTGCCATAGTAGGGCATAAGTGGGTGGAATCCAACAGGGTTTGTCGAGATGATTCCAAGGCTAGTAGCCATTGCTGTTTGTGGTTCTCATTTCTTTGTAAATTCTGGGTTAATGCTTGTGTATATACCACCTCCCTCAGACAAATGTGTGGAGGAAGACTTTTGAACTCTTTAAAACCATCTATATTTTCTCCTCGGAGACAGATTCTGAGCAATTGTTCCCATCTACCTTTGACAATATTTTTCCACTAGCAGTGGATTTTTTTCCTCAATTGCAAAATGGATAGTGACATTTCAATATGATGAGATATATAAAAATATTGGTTTCTGCCAACCATAATTAATTGAAGGAGACACAAAGAAAAGGTGCCTTTTGAAAAGCATGGGACTTAAAAGAAACACTTTTGTCTGTCCCTGTGAGTAATTCTTGGTAAATTCGATGTGCCTTCAAGCATGATCAAGATTTGGGGCAGGAAAATGGGGAAGGGGGCAGCCCAATTTAGAGAAAATGCCATCGGAGGCAGTGGCAGCCTCAGCAGTATTAAGGTAGAAATAAATGCACTGTGAGTAGAAGATTGGATACATCAGAAAGCTCTGGCAGCAATCTTTCCATGAACCCAGGGGAGACAATTGTTATTTAAAAGTTCAAGGATGTGTATTTACTAGCAAGCAGATCATTAAACTGCCCATGTTTCAGGTTTAATAAACAATAAGGGGAAGGAAATAATGTAAATTGTTGGCAATCAATATGACAGATTCTTGTGGGGGATTCATACAGTTTTCATCTGTTTGATAAACAGGCTAATTTTGTTATTTTATTTTGCTTTAGCATCATTTCTTTTTAAAATGCATTTTATAAAAAAAACTCAAGCTCATATGATATATAAAAAGTGATGTGACAAGGCCAAGTCCTTGCCTAGGTGGAGCTCCTGTTGAGGGGAAATCAGGACATGGCTTGGGAATTAGTGTCAGGAAATACCAGGCAAATAAGCACTTTGGATCATGATAAATGTTTTATGAGATTTCCTAAGGAAAGGGTATTTTCCAAGGTGGTCAGAAAGTGCTTTCCTAAGGTGGTGACATCTTGCTGTGTATGTAGCAAGGTTCTAGGCTATCGCTGCAGAAGCCCTTGGTATGTTAGAAGAAGAGAAAGAAGGACCAGGTGGCTAAAACTCAGTAAGTCAGGTGAGACTGGAGATCAATCAGAGAGAACAAGACTGGTTAGGATCTGCCTTCTCAGTGCAGGCAAAGCTACTGGAATATTTTAAGTAATGGAGGAATCGAGCTAGTTTTTGTTTTTGAAAGGTCTCGCGGGTTATGGAGTGGAGATTAAGGCCACAAAGGCTTAAACCATGCTCTGCGTAGACATCACTTGGTGTAATCCCTGGTTCCTTAGCAATTTCCTGGACTGTGAGGAGGGCTAGAGGCAGCATGGGCTGGTCTCAGGGAGACCACTACTGTGTTAAAATTAAAGATGCAATGGCCTTTCTACCATCCTTAGTTCGGCAGTGAACTTTGTCAATTATTATGGCATCTATTTAAAAGCAATGGAGTGAAGATGATAATAGGGGGTTTTGTGGTAGTTGGCACAGAACCCAGGGCCTCATACTAAGTAAGTGTGCT
Source organism: Ctenomys sociabilis (assembly GCA_004027165.1). Taxonomy (NCBI): domain Eukaryota; kingdom Metazoa; phylum Chordata; class Mammalia; order Rodentia; family Ctenomyidae; genus Ctenomys; species Ctenomys sociabilis. Next base: position 6,068 of record PVKA01013747.1, on the reverse strand, counting down.
ACCTACCACTGAGCACAACTTGTGCTACCACTATCCCAACCCTGTCTAGTGTGCATTTTGAACAAATTCTTTCTTTTTTTAAGAATTTAGGATAGGGTCTATAGGGTCTCACTATGTAAATTAGATTCCCAGTGATGCTCCTGCTGTCAGCCTCCCAAGCACTGGGATTACAGATGTGTGCCACCCCGCCTAGTCTCAATTACTGCCTCAGCGCACCCTAGTGGCAGGGCTAGCGTGGCACACCGGTGACAACCCTGGCTGCTGCACTCTGCTGAAGCAGGTGCTTTAGTCCACCGAGCTATCTGGCTGGCCCCTACATTACTTATTTCTGCTTCTCTGTTCTTTCTTATATGTTAATGGAAGGAAAATACCTGGTTTTGATTCTGATTAGCTATTAAATACTTACTAATAATAGTAGCAGTCAATGAGTTTTAGCTATGAACTTGAGCTCATTAAATTCTCATGGTAATTCTATGACATATGAAGAATTGTTATTACCACTTCATACCTGGGAGAACTGAAGTTTAGGGAGATTAAAAATCTTGCCACAACTGAAGTTGTCATACCACAGAGATATATGTGCGCCTGTTTATAGCAGCACAATTTGTCATAGCTAAATCTTGAAAACAATCCACATGCCCATCAACTGAGGAATGAGAAAAAAGATATGGTATTTTTACACAATGGAGAATCATTCAGCTATAAAAAAGATAAATTTTAGGCTTTTGTATATAAATGGATGCAGCTAGAGACTATATTAGCTAGTGAAATAAATCGACCCACATGTGCAAACATCGTATTATCTTGCTAGTGTGAGAACTTGAAAGAGTAATGAAAATCAAAAGGTACAACAGACACTGTGAAAGGGAAAGAAATTGTTCAGTGGGAAGGAAAACCTGGGATGAGGAAAAGGACAAATATAAGAAGGGAAAAATATATATTTGAGTAAATATATAGAATAGTTAATTAATAGATAATTGTATTGTTGATTTATTAATATTATTATTAATATAATTATATATAGTTATATTATTATATAATTATTAATTATTATTAATAGATAATTGTATTGTCAATTTCTGCTGGCCTTTTAAAAGGAGCAGTTGCCGGGCGTGGTGGCGCAGGCCTGTAATCCCAGCACTTGGGAGGCTGAGGCAGGAGGATTGTTGTGAGTTCGAGACCAGCCTGAGCTACAAAGTGAGTTTAAGGCCAGCCTGAACTGCACAGTGAGACCCTGTCTCAAAAAGGCAAGAAAAAAAAAAATAAAATAAAATAAAATAAAATAAAAGGAGCAGTTAATGCTTAATTGTTTTTTACTCTGACTTTTTTCCTCTTTTGAATTTCTTATAGTTTCTTTGCTGTTTTTTTTTTTTTTGCTTTTTAAAAAATGAATCTTACACATTTATATCTGGTAATGTGAACAACTAATTTAGAGATAGCATCATGTAATACAGCAACCATTGTTTAACTCCTATTACTTTGTTGAGAGAAATCTTGTATCATTTCTAATGCTGTTTTTTTTCTTTACATCTGTATTTTATATTCTTTAAAACTAAAAAAATAAAAACTTGCTGCAGGTCAAAAAGTTAATAACTGGCAGAGCTGAGTTTGCTCTAAGCCTCTCTGATTTCCAAAGTTCTTACCCATGTCTGATATTCCTGGCATAGTGCAGATGCCGCAGGAATTAGGCATGAAGCAAGATACCACCTTTTACTCTCAGGAAGTTTATGGATTTGGGAGGGGGAGACATAGTCCTAAGGACACCACTGCTCATATATTACCAGTAGGCAAGATATACACCAAATCTAAGTGGCAGATCAGAAGAGACTGGCTCTTGCTAGCTCTTACTCAAAGCATGAACACAAAGGAGTACTTGCATTGGGTTTGAGGCTGATCAGAGTTTTACAAAGCAAAGAGTATGGTAAATTGCCAGTGTGGCCAGCTTATGACACCCCGCTGAACGGCACTACCAGGGTATTGTTCCTAGCAGCATAAAAGGTAGAACTAGAGGAGCTGTTAGGAGAGGCTGTTAGAGAAGCTGTTTGGAGAAGCTGCTGAGGAGCTGTTGGAAGCTGCTGGTCTCCTGGGCTATTCTGCTGGTGGACGTTGTCATGCTGGCTTTCCTGGTGAACTTGGCTATTCTGGTTAGAGGAGGACCTTGGGAGCTCATTGTTGCTGAGGATGGCTGCAGTTCATTTTGGGGGAGCTCTGGTCCTCACTTTAAGCATTGCTTCCTGGCCCCAGAGGGGAAGGTGGTGCACTGCTCAGTCTCCTAGAGAAGCTTGTCATGTTGGCTTTTCTGATGAACTCAGTTTTCTTCATCATTAGAGGAGCTTGGGACCTCACTGTTGCTGAAGATGGCTGTAGTACTTGTCAGGGGAGCTCTGGTTCTTACTTTGAGCATTGCTCCCTGGCTCTAGTTTCAGATCCCTCAGCCTACTAGCCCAGATCCTTCATCCCACTGGCACTTCCTAGCTTCCACCACTGACCTTTGGGCCTTCCCAGTGCTTATCCATGAAGCGGGCCTGCATGAGACATTGTCATAGTCTCTAAACCTCCAGCTAGACTTGTGGGAAGCATAGTTATGAGCCCTAGGTCTTCAGCTGGACTCACGACATTATCGTGGGATCCAGGCCCTCAGCTGGAGTCTTTGGTCTTTAGTGTATGGACAGATTTCCTGCTCTCTATTTCTGTATATGATTCTTTGGGTGGTTCATTATAAATAACCTTATAAAATAGGTGTTCTGTATTATATTGTTCCCCTTGCAAAACTCCAAACTACAACAGAGAGGGAAGGGCAACTCCAGAGTGTCGTGAGGTCATTTCAAAGACCAGAGGCCATGCACCAGCTTTGCTTTTCCTGTTTCTTTTGCCTCAGCTTAATAAAGGGCTGGGTCTATTAACTTTCCTGCTGTGGGACTCCTGCCCTGAAGGTCTGGTGGACCATTTGTCTCTGGGATAGGCATGCAGGCTGGAGGCCCGCACAGGCAGAGGCTGTCCTTTGGTGTAGTCTTTCAGAGCACCACTAACAAACTCCCTAAAGGGGGCTCACTGTATAATGCATTCATTCCTTCACTATTCACTTGCTGAATGAGGCTTAACTACCTGCTGTATGCTGGCTTTAGAGGCACAGAGATGAAGAAGGCCTAGGCCCTACCTTTGAGGAGTTTTCCACAGCCATTTCTTACTGTGCTACTTCCTAGCACTGTAATTTTGGGGAATCTTACCTAACTTCTCTAAACCTCAGCTTCTTCATCTATAAAATGGGCACAATTATCTGAAGATTACACAGGGCTATGCCATAAAACATGGTCACTGACATATGCCTGGCGCTAAATTGAACTGATGGTAACATTAGTAAGGTTCATCTCAATTTAGCTGACATTTATTAAGAAATGTCCGCTAGGATGAATGGGAGGAGTTGCGGTCAAAGTCTGAGTAAGAAGTGGCCCTGCCACTGAAGAGCATTACCTAGAACAGGATCTGTAAAATCCAAGTGGGAAAATGACTGTACAGCACGATGTGACTTATCCTGTTCATTTTAAGCTCCCAAACATGTAGATCATTCATTTATATATTAATCCTTCCATCATTCATTCATCCATTCCATAAGTATTAACTGATGGCCTTCTCTATGCCAGATACTACACTGAGCTCCTGAGAGTACAGTAGGACTTTTGAGTAGACTGTGTATGGTCCCTGTCTCCAGGTGATTTAATGTCTAATGGGAACAGGGCGTTTCCAATGTGCAAAACAAGGGAATCAGTAGGTAATGTTGTCTCTCCCAGTACTTGTGAAACAGGATCGAGAACACTTTGGCCCTCTTAGCTAAATGCGATCAGGAGAGTCATCCAATTGTTTTTCCAGAGAGAAGTGTTTTTGCTGACCCTAGAGAAGTTAGTTGAAAGAAGGCCAAATCAAGTTTTATGGGCAAAACTAAGTGCAGTTTCCTCCTGTCTTCTGCAAGAGCTGATGACCGCAGAGACACCGGGCACCCTATCCTTTGCCAAATGTGCGGTGTCCTTTGCCCTTCACATTACCCGTGATTAGAAGCTTATTCATTTAATAGCTGCTGAACCCCATGACTGTTCACCCACAAAGCTGAGGTGCTAATTGTTTTTTTTGTAAGCCTTTGAAACATCAAACTTGAAAAAATAAAAATTAGTTGGAATGTCAGTTTGAATGAGCTGCCCCTTTGGTTTAAGCAGGTCACTCCTTTTTTTCTTTTAAAGTATGGCATTCAATTTATATTTCTTTCTCAAAAGAGTTTTCTTCAGTCCATTAAGACCCAGCTCCCCTTACATGGCATTGGTGGAGGTTGTGGGCAGCACCAGCAGGTCTAAATCGAGGTGGAGGATTTCGGTCCTTGCGGGCTTCACAAGATTGATTTCTGACCACTTTGCTGTGAATGGCACAACTCACACAGTAATGAAGCTTCACATACAACTTGTGAAGCACATGACCGTCGCAGACACTCGCTTCAGAAATGTCCCTGACAGCAGCAGCCTCCACTATGTTCTGAATGATGAACTTCTTAATGACCTTACCCTTGGGTACGCACCGGGTGCAGTTCGTGCAGCAAATAGGCTGCGCATGACTGCGGCCCTTTTTGGCATGACCGTTGTTCCTTCTTTTTTTTTTTTTTTTTTTTTTTTTTGTCATCTTGGAAAGGAGAACCTGAAAGAGGGCAGGTCACTCCTGACGGTGCAGTTAGGTTGAACTCAGGACCTTGTGCTTGGGAAGAGGCACTAATGCTGCTGAGCCAGCATTCTTCCTTCTGCTTTAAAAGCAGGAGACAAGATCCTTGGATCAGATACAACAAAGTTAACAGGAATAGTTGCTGCTGTGGGGAACTGGTAGCACAAGGCCAAGGTTAGGATGGGTTACAGGCTGGGATGGTGCGTTACAGTACCTTATCTCTTTGTCACTTGGAATCAGCACAAGGTGAGGTGCCCTGCTCACAAAAGCATAGAAGTTCAAAGCCACAAAAACAAAAGGCAACAAACCACATTTAAAACACTGGCCCATGAGGGCCAGCCAAATAACTCAGTGGATTAAAGCACCTGCAAGCAGGGGCTGGTGGTGCATGCCTATAATCCCAGCTCTTAGGAGGCTGTAAACAGGTGGGTCACTACGAGTCTGCTCTAGTAGTAAGACCCCAAAAACCCTGAAGACCCTTCTTTAAAAAAATAAAATAAAATAAAACTCTGGCCCATTCAAACAACACTCTAGCTTTGTGCAGATGGCAAGGTTATTTAGTCACTGGTGGTGAGACTGTGGAGTGTTGTAGTTGTTTTGGAAAACGGTCCAATAATATCTTTATAATTTTAAATATGTATATATTTATGTTTTGACCCAGAAATCTCATTCCTGTGCCACTACTCTTTATTAAAAAGAAAAGATCCAGCAACTCAAGAGGATTGAAGTTTAAGGCCAGGCTGAACAACTTAGCAAAACTTTGTCTCAAGATAAAAATTTAAAAGGACTAGAGATACAGGTCAGCTCAAAGCCTTGGGTTCAATCAATCACAGCACTATCAAAAAAGAAAAATAAAAAGTGAAAGATGTACATGACCCAAGAAAAAACTAGAGTACTAGCTTTTCATTGGAATTCTGTCTAATAAAAATTTTAAAAAATCAATACACAAAAACCTATGTATAAAAATCTGGGCACAGATTCAATACTCATTAGAATGGTTAAGTTATTATTTATCTATGTAATGATATGCACCTATTAAAAAGGAGCAAACTAGCCAGGCATAGTGGTACATGTCCATAATCCCCAGTTATTAAGTAGCCGAGGCAGAAAGATAGCAAGTTTGAGGCCAGCCTGGACAACTTAGTGAGACCCTGTTCTAAGATAAAATCTTAAAAGGGCTGGAGGTATATATAGCTCCATGGGACTTCAGTCCCAAGAAGGGGGTGAGAAGGATAAATTGGGGGTCTGTGTAATTCAGTGGTAGTGCACTTGTCTACCATCTATAAAGCCTCAGGTTAGAGCCTCAGCATTAATCAGTCAATCAGGCTGAATGATAGTGGCTGTCTTAGCGGTATCACAGAGGAAGAAAA
>PVKA01013746.1:0-54212 GCA_004027165.1 Ctenomys sociabilis | reverse complement strand
TTATTGAATCTTTGATATAATTCAGCTACATAAATACCTGTAAATATAATATCATGTATGCACCTTGTACAATACCAAAACATTATGAAAACAGTTTGCAATGTATTATTTCATCGACTCTGTATGGTTATGGTGTTTTGAAACTGTCTGATTGACATTTGTATTTCAATAAAATAAAAATAAATGGAAAAAAAAATGAATAAAGAGCATTTTAATCACTTTACGTTGCTAATGAACACCCCTTAGTTTGCTGGATCAGGGAACGCGATGTTGAGCCAAATAAATGCTATTTCCAGATCTCTGATAGGTGGACTTTGTGGCTCTGTTAAACATTTTAAGAGAATGAGAAAAACACACCCTCTCTGTAGCAAGGAGCTTTAGTTTAATTAGTCTAGTTTGTATCTTCTAAGATATAGATCAGCAAGCTTGCAACTGAATGAGCCAAATCCAGTCAGCTGCCTGTTTTTGGTTTTGCTTTGTTTTTTTTTCCCCCTCTTTTACGGCCCACAAGGTGTTTGTTACATTTTCAAGCCGTCACATCTTGTAGTTCTGTAAGTCCCTACATAATATCCAGTTTTTTTTTGACACTCAAACCTTACCACGCATGAATTGCACTCTTAAAGAAAACCCCTTCTTGCTTCATACATGCTGTTTCCTCTCATTAAAATCCTTTTGCTATCTTTCCCCACTTGACTGATGCCTATTTTCCCTTTAGATATCAACTCCAGAATTTCTTGTGCTTCAGGTCATCCCTCACCTCGCAGGGAGAGTAGGATGTGTCTACTGGCCACCTACCCTGTGACCGTGTTGTAATCTGGCTCATCCCTTCTCCAGCTCAATGCTGTGCTGGATCTGGCCAAGAAGAGACAATTGTATACATTCTTTTCCAACTTCACACCAAGGGGCCTCACGTAGCATCTTAAAATGGACCAAAATGGACATATATGGAAATTGGCAAACACTGCAAAGTAGGGAGTCCTTCCTCTGCCTGAAAGCACAGCCTTAACTTTATTAGCACATAGCTGCTTATCATATGGGTTTTTGTTTTTTATTAGTACATGTTTGCAGTACATAGTGCTCACACTCCTTGTGGGGAGCAGGTACTTGTACATATCACATTTTAATTCTATTTTCTTCCCCTTCCCTTCTTCTCCTCATCACTTCTTCCATTTCTTGAGCTCCCTCCCATTTGATGAAGATCTGTCCCCTACCTCTATCTATTGTTATTTTGCTCTTAGTATTTTGGGTTTCTCACATAAGAGAAACCAAGTGATATTCAAGCTTGTGTGTCTGATTTATTTTACTCACCTTGTGTCTCATTTTTCCCAACAAATGATTCCTGCTTATCTTTCTTTATGGCATAGTAGTACTTCATTGTGTGTGAATAATGCATTTTCTTTTTCCAATAGTTTTTGTTTGTTTAATTTTTCTTGTCTTTTAATTTTTTTGTTATTATTTTTATTTTTTGTTGTATTTTTAGAGAAGGGCCTACAGGGTACTCAGTGTCTCACTACTAGATCAGACTCATAGTGATCTACCTGTTTACAACCTCCTTAGAGCTGGGATTACAGACACATGCCACCACGCCCAGTTTTGTTTGCTTAATTTTTCATGTGTTTGATTTTCTTTTCCTTTTTACTCTCATCAGCTACTTAATGAGTCTGGATGGTATTCACTTTAGGGTGTCTTACAGAAAATAGGCAATGTGTGGTTTTTAAATTGATAAATATAACTATGGAGTGAATGTTGTGTATATGGGGAACAGCTTTTGAGTAATCATTTCTAAATCAGAGGAGTAATAAGTTAATTTGGTGTTCTCAACTAATGTTAGTCAAAGACTTTAGCCTAAAGCAGCCATCCCTAAGAACCTCAATAAAAATATGACGAATGAGGACAGTCAGGGAATAGAAACAGGTTGGATAATAGGATAATAGAATTTTCCAGCTGAAGGCATTCTTAAAATTCATAAATTCCAGATGGCTAGTGGCATTCTGGAATAAGCCTCAGGCTTTTCCCCCTATATCCCAGGTTCTTTCTGCTCTATTGAGAGCCAAGAATTAAATCCACATTTGTCAAATGAGAGTTTCATCTCCCATGCCTATCATATCTATATTTTCTCTATTTTCTGTCAGTCTTCTCTGTTTAATCTCAGCTCCCGTTATTTAATTTTGGCAAATATACTGGGGAGAGGGTTGTTGAAGAAAATCTGCAAAAAATAGAGGTGAATAAAGCCATCTCTTACTCATAATTAGTAGAAGAAAATGGGAATTAGATGGGAAGAGGTGAGGAAAAGTAAAAATTAAACATGTAGTAATGCAGTAGCCCACTTTGTATTCTGAGACATGATACTGTAGCTATAATACTTGTAATTCTTCAGACCAAATGTCCTTAGTTGGTACCAAAATAACACATGCAAAGACCAGGATGTGTCCTGTGTCACCAAGGGTGCTATATTCTTTTAGCCCAAAGGCTTATAGCAAATGAAATTTAATACTTTTCAGAATACAGAGTGATTCCTAAGACATTCTAGTCAACTGTATTCTGAGACTACTGGTGACTCCAGGTGTGTCCTAGGACTCTTGAGTTCCATGACTATGAATGTAATCTCAATTTTCTTATTTGTTCTTGTTTATTTCCACTTAAACTAAGGAAGTATTTTAAAGAGTAAAGCAAGTGGGGCACATAATTTGCATTATAAGTTAGTCATAATTATTGCCCATCTCTAAGAACCCAAGGGAAAGAAAGGCTATTTTCATAAAGTTTCCTAAAATGACAGTGGAAGAACTGCAACTAAATCAGTTTGTGTCTTAATTAATATCTAGCTATTTTATTGTGCATGCAAGATTTTCAGAGCAATTCTTTTTCATTGCAACTTATGTATAGTCCTATCAATTGAAAAATCTCAGCAGATTTGAATTCTTAGAATGCATAAACAATAGGCTCCAGTGGATAATGATTTTCATTTTCCTATTAAATTAAAAATGGTGTTGTATAGAGTGTCTTTATACTTGCCCAACTAGTGGATATTGCAAAAACAGCTGGAATAGGAATTGTTCAGGGTTAAGCAAAATTGTTTTTCGCTTTTAAACATAGAATTATTTTCATAGTCCAAATACCCGTAAGTGCTACTAAAACTATTTCATAAGTGTAGTCCCCAAATCTTCAAGCAGTTCAATAGTCCAAGCTGTCTCAAAGCAAACTACAGACAGTCCAAGTGGTAGCACTGCCAAAGCGAGAGGGTTGTATTTGGCTCTACCATTTGAAGTACAATCTAGCTACTGTGAAAAGCCTGGGAACTTGACTTCTGTTGTAACTGGATCAGTCTTCCCAGCAGTGCCTTCAAGGGGATATTAGTTTCATATGGAACCTGCAGTTCTTCCAATTTGAGGCTTTGATCGTATAAATAAATGTTGAAACGCTGATTCTGATTCTGTCATACTGATAGAATTGGTGGCTGGATTTGTATTTAACTTTGTAGAAGATGCAAGGGAGTGGGTAACTAAATGAGCAATGTACTGGGAGGGTACTGCGTTGGTGGAAAGTTTGTGAAAACCCTATCCAACATTAAGAGTTTAGAAGATTTTCTTTTATTACTAAATGAATAGCCACCTTGTATTAGCATAAGATCTGAAGCTGCTAGTGAACTGTGTGAATGACGAAACTGCAGATTTCTTCAGGAAATGTTTTGGGGTGTTAACAACCACTTGGAGATATCTGTCTCATCACTATTTTTCATTCACCCTGCGGTTAAGGCTGCTGCATCTGAAAAGTGTGTGGAATCCTCTTTCAAAATGTATTACAGCTGATGACTGTGCTGCCAATATAAGCATCCCATTCAGTACATATTCAAAATTAAATATGACATTTTGTTTTTATACAAAAAAGAAAACTTAATTTTAAATATCTTTTAGATTTATGAAGAAGTTGCAAAGACAGCACAGAGTTTCCGTACAGCCTGTACCAATTTCTCCTGTTGTTAACCTCTTATAAGAGTATGACATACTTGGCACAAATAATGAAGAAATACTGATGCATAATCATTAACCAAATTTCATACCTTATTCAGATTTTCTTAAATTTTAGCCACTGTGGTTTTGTTTTAGGATGCTATCCAAGGCATTAGTTTTAGTCTTTATGTCTTCTTAGGTTCCTCTTTGCTCTGACAGCTTCTCAAAATTTACTTATTTTTGATGGCCTTGACAGTTTTGAGGGGTCTAGTAAGCAGTCTGGGGGGTTATCTGATGCTTTTCTCAACTAGATTGGGGTTATGGGTTTTGCAGAGAAAGACCAGAGAAGTAAATGATATAGCAGTTGAGATAGCATATGTTCAGTATCTCCACTGTAAATTTACAATTTTTCCTCTTTCTATACAGAAATCTGTGGGAAGTCTTTATAGAGGCTACATTGAGACTGGCCTAGTGAGAAGTTATATTCATCTCCTTAAATATATAGCATTAGTATAACTATTAAAATTTAGAATTTTGTAAGGGAGATTTAACTACTCTTAATCTTTTATTTCTAATACAGGAGACTCAAAGATATTTTTTTTTTGTGATTCAACATAAATGTTACATATTTTGTTGGCCAAATTGTAGCACAGTTGGCCTTTGGGAAATCTTTTAGTCAGTGCCCATGTTTCATTCACATATTCCTCCCACTCACTGTTTTGTTTGGTTTGCAGTGCTCTCAACTTTTTGAAACAAGACAACCCAAAATCTTGTATATTCCCTAATGCAGTCCTGGAATCATCCATAGTGTGGAAGATCCAACTTCAATCAAGATTTCAATAGCCTACTGACTTAGTTTAATCTCCATTGTCCATGTGCATAGACTGTTTCTAATCAAAAAGAATTTTCTAATTGGTTACTCTCTTAAATTAAGGTTACTCTCTTAGAGTAAGAAATTAAGGCTACTCTCTTAACTGTTTCTGTCTGGCTACAGATTCTCTTTAAGAAAAGGAACAGATTTCTTTTAAAATTATTTTTAGCTGGATGGCTTTTTAATTTATGATTTAGTACTTACAACTCTCATTTGTTCAACAGTGAACAATATGAGCTATCACATTATTTTAATGAAATATGTCTATGAAAATCATATCTTCAAAATAGAGAATCAAATTATTCAAAAGAATAACTGGTAATATGTAGTCTAGCACAAAAGGCTATCTGCCCCAGGTAGGACAATTTCCCAAGTAATGGGAGGGAAGCATCTAAGAATATACCTGGTTTATAATTTCACAGGCTGGAGACAGGGGATTGAGAGAAGACTGGTCAATGTTCCAAACTTATTTATTTTATTTAACAAAAATATAAGCCTAAAATTCATATTGTGATATCTTATTTTGGAGGGGGTTAGCAGAAGAACCCAACAAAACTCTAAAGAAATATGAGCAAAAGTTTCGTGAGCAGTTAAAATTCATGTTACCAGAGAAAATTTAGATTCCTTTAAAATTATAGAGGCTACTATTTGAGTTCAAAGGGCAGAGGGATAAGAAGCCATAGACAATATGTTTCTTCTACTCTCTTATCTTTAATGTAATTCATTTTATTTTGTTTTCTTTTATCTTTTAGATAGGATACTTAGTGTTGTTCAGGCTGGTCTTGAGCTCACTATTAGCTCAGACTGGCTTTGAACTCTTGGCATTTCTGTAGCCTCAGCCTTCTGAGTACTGAGATTATAGGCATGTACCACCATGCCCTGCCCCTATAGCTTTTCAAAATGAATATTAGGTACTAGATATTAACTTCTAGTAGTCTTATTTTGAATCATCTTTGCAGTGCTGATTTGGTCATGGCTAAAAGATATTTGGTGCTTGTTGAGGTTGATTCTCTTTTTATTTATCTGGTTTTCTATTGAAGGTGAACTTCTTAAGAATTCTAATTCATTAGACCCTGTTGTCATAACAGGGACACTTCTTTTAAAATGGAACATCAAGTCTGCAGCCCTGGTATAAAGCTCTAATTCTGTTCTCTCCTTTTCACCCCTCTAAATATCATTAAAGAAAAGGCATATTAAGCAAATCTTAGTTATTTCTGCTTTGCCTGGTTGCAGTAAACTCTTCAGTGTTCTTTTCCTATTTTAAGTAATCCTATTTACTGTGTGTGTGTGTGTGTATGTAAAATCAGAAATCTTTTAAGGTAACATAATGTCTTGAGCCTGAAGAGCACTTTTTATTGTCTAAAAATATTTTAGAATATTTAGTAAAATGAAAAAAGTTAATTCACTGGCAACAGAAACATGATACACCATTAGGACTCTGCTAATGATGTTCATGTTGTTACTTGCCCAATCTCACTTGCCTCCACCAATTTATTCCTCCTGCAGACACACGCAGCCTCACAGTGACACCATGTGAGGCCTCGCAGCGGTTCCACATGCTAAATGGTTATGCTACGCTGCAACAAACAAGACAAAAGCTTACTTTATAGTAGAGATCAACATGAGCATTTTCCAAAATGTAGAGGCTATTACTCACCAGACAGGATTTTAAAATGCAATAGATGAAAGACATAGTTTTCTATTTTTCATATTGGGCAGTCTGATCAAGTCAAATACAAAGGTGGAAAATGAAATTAGGACTGGTCCTGCATGGATGGCCTGAACTTTATTTTTATTTATTGGATGCATGCAGAATCTCACTACACAGCTTAGACTCAGTGATTCTCCTGTCTCAGCGCCCCCAGCAGTGGAATTAGAGGCATGTACCACCATGCCTTGGTTTCAATGGTTGGCCCAGTGGCCCAACATGCAGTACCAGGGCTTAACCTCAGGTTTAAGCAAGTACAAGGATTTGGCCTTTATTTTTATTTATTTATTTAGTTAGTTAGTTATTGGCGGAACCAGGGATTGAATTCAGGCCCTTGTGCTTGCTCTTCAGGCTCAAGAGTTTCAAAATCTAACTACTTCTGAATCAATGATTCAACATGCTGACTAGGAGTGCTGTTGCATTGGGGAGACTCAAAGAAAATCGACTCAACACCCAGGTAAATTGGAAGAAGAGGAAAGACACATGTACCGATGCCAAAGTTAAACTGAAATAAGAGAAACATAGGTCAAACAAAAATTTCAGTACTTCTTCCTTCCTCCACCACTGCCAATCTGATCTGACCAAGTGTCCTGATAGTTATATTTTAATGACAGTTCAACTCACTTCTATGTTCACACTACTAGAATCTGTCATCAACTTTGCTATAGAGTGTTCTTTTAGAAATATAATTCAGTTATTAACAAATTTATTTTCCTGTGGTAAGAACATTTAGCATGTGCTCTATGCACAAAATAAATGATATATAAAGCTCTTGATACAAGTACTTCACAATATTTAAGAGAATTGCTTTTGAATTGGGTTGTATTGCTTTTAAAAGCTGTCATACGGCTTAGGTTCTGGATTATTTGGTTACACTATTGCTTGTCCCTACTGTCTGAAACACTGACACATTCACCTGTGTGAGATTTCTTCTCACTTGAAGATATTTTATAAGCATTAACTATCAAGGTGATAAATGGTAGTCTGATACTCTATCATGTCTTCCAAGCTTCTAGAGGATACATGGAGAATATTTATTTAAAAAAAACCTCGGTAATCTAGTAATCCATTGTTTTTGAAGACACATGAAGTCCTCTGACCCCTAATTGGCACATTTTAATTGTTCTGCACAGGTTTAAGTAAACAGAATGGGAAGATTCTGTAAAGGAGATAAATATTGATTTATCCTTTGAGTTAAAAAATGAATGCTTTTCAGTTTGTGGAATGACAGCACAGTAGTCACCATTATTTACATTACTAATGGATATTTAAGCATCATTTAAACTGATATATTGATAAAGGTTAGTGTTTTCCAATGTTCAGTACATATAATATACCTAAGAGCTTGTTATAGGGCAGATTTCAGTTCAGTAGCTTAGATTTTGCATTTCTAAGGTCCTAATAATATTTATAATGGGACTTCAGATTGTTCTTCTAGTAGAAAGATTTTTTTGTGTAAAGAAATTTGAACAAAAAAATCATCTAAACTTTATTTTAACATGAAAAAGAAAGAGAAATTTAGGCCATGAAAACAAATGATTTTCAAGAGGCCTTTATATTCTTAGAAGAAAAAGGAAAGAATGAAGAAATACATAGGAAATAAACTCAACCATAGTACTTGAAATGTGTGGGGATTGGTGCCAGATACCTGGCTATAAATTCGCAGTAACACTCATGAATTGTGGGAGTGTTGACATAGCTGATTAAATAAATTTGATCTCATTTCTTTATTCATAAAATAAATTTAATAACAAGTACATTTAAGATCATGAGAATTATAGAAACACACCATTAGCATAAAAACAAATTCTTCACATATGTAGAATTTTATTTAAAAATGCTAAAAATATACTATATATTATACCTTAGTATAGTATATTAGCAATATTTGCAGTATGAAATTGAGAAAGGCTTTTTATATAATTATAAAATAATTATGATTTAAATAATTATGCAAATATTAATCATAGCATTAAACATATTTAGCAATATGAATGTTACATGACATTTAATGGTAAATCTTTGAGCAAATGAAAATACCTAATTACAGTTGTTCCTCACACTAATGTACAATTAACATTTTATAGTATAATATCTAAAATATATTATACCCAAATTGTGGACCACTCATTTTCTATATGGATATCAAGTCGGAAGACCTCAGGGGCTGGAGAGGTAGTTCAGTGGGATAAACTCATGCCTGGCATGCTCAAGGACCTGAGTTCAACCCCCAGTTCACAAAATGAAGGTCTATACTCAAGGCTTAGTTCTGCAACTAATTTATAGCCAAAATTTACTGATCAAGAAGATTATGGGGTCACAGAGGAATGTGCTCGATGACATAGTATGCCTGTGGAGAGTCACATGGAGAGATAATATTGTCTCAGGCTTTTACAGAGAGCAAATTGGTCAAGCAATGGTCGTGACTCATCCGCATGGCTGACACTAACAAAGGATCTACAAATTGTGGTGTAGGGTTTCAGCGTAAGTCCTAAAGGGACTTGACTGATCTAGTCAAATACAAAAGTTACATTTCTTGCTATCTTGGTCTTGCTTTATCTTGGTCTTAATCATCCAGCAGAAAAATATAAAAACGAAGTATAAAAGTAAATCCATATTAATATACTGAGCTGAAAAGGGCTCAAGTCAGCAACTTCTGACATGGTCAGCCCTTCGAATAACCCACTACTATTGTGGACTACTGGACTATATTGGATTATTTTGCTGAATTCATGCACCTATAATATTTAAATGGCAATGGAATACCCACCTCTGAAAAAATTAAACACAAAAGAGGGATACAAATGAAAGACCATTTTGTCTCTGTATATTCAAAATAGTTAGTAAAAATATATAGCTGCTTTCTCCTAATTCAATGAGAAGAAAGGTTTATGCTAATAGTGTTTGAACAGGATATCATGTCTGTGTCTTGTACTGGGAATAATCATTATGAAGACAACAATATGCAATGTATTAATTATTGAAACTGTCCTACTAATTGGTTTTGAAAGTCATTGCTATTTCTCAATAAAATTAATATTGAGGATATCTCCTTTTTTTTCTAGAACTGGGAATTGAAGTCAGGCCCTTGTGCTTACCAGGGAAGTACTTATTCCACTAAGCCATCTCCCCAGCCTCAATAAAATTAATAAAAATAAATAAAGAAAATATATTTCCAGACTGGTGCAACCATTGTGGAGATCAGTGTGGAGACTCCTCATAAAACTAGAACTGGAAATCCCATTCAAGCTGGCTATCCCCCTACTGGGAATTTTCCCAGAGGAACTGAAAACATCATATCATAGTGTGTTTGTGTGTACCTATGTTTATAGCAGCACAATTTGTGATAGCAAAATATTGGAAACAACCATGATGCCTGTCACATGAGGAATGGTTGAAAAAGATGTGGTATTTTTTATACAATGGAGAATTACTCAGCTATAAAGGATGATAAACTTGAAGCATTTACATTTAAGTAGATGCCACTTGAAGATATACTCATAAGTGAAATAAACCAGACTCACATGTGCAAATATCATATAGTCTCCATAGTATAAGAAATTAATAGAAAAACTACAAATAGAAAGATATAACACAACTAAAAGGAAAGCAAGAACTTGAGGATTGGACAATAAGGAGAGGGTAAGGAGAAAAGTTGGGAAACAGGACAGGGACAAAGTCATACATTTATACATACAAGCTGGGTAGGGCAATGATCCTGAGAAACATCATCAGGCTTTTGAAAGTAGCAGTTGAATGGTAGGATTCTCAACCCAACTATCTATATACGCTGATACCTGTGAACCAAGCAACTGCACTGAAGATAGCAATGTGTAATAGAAGGGTCAGCCTTGGAATGCCTGCCATTCTGGCCTACTAAATACATACTTCCTGTCATGACACACCAATTATTACCATATTTTCTCACAAGTAAGTTTTTTTGTTAATAAATGAAAAAAAAAGACAAGGAAAAAAATGTTACAAGACTATTCTACAAGGCTGTACATGGTTAGATTTCTAAATTTCTGTGTAATAATATGTATATAGTATTATTTTCAAAAATGTTTTGCCTCATATTCTGTAAGAATTTAAAATTCAGTACATCAATACCTGATAAAAAAATAGCTATTTCAATTTATTCCTAAGATATTTGATAATTTGACAGGTAGTTAGGGTAAACTAAACTGCATATGTCACACAGTAGTGATCAGCTTCTCTTCTGGATGAGAACAACCTAAGTTTGCGCATCAAAAATTGGAGAAGGGGAGATGGCTCAGTAGAATAAGTGCTTGCCTGGCAAGCACAAGGGCCTGAGATCAATCCCTAGTTCCACAAAAATAAAACAAAACAACAAGAATTGGAGAAATGGAAGGGCTGCAAGGTCAGCCAACATTTTGGCCCTAGCCTTTCAAGGTCAATGAAGACTCAGAACATAGGAGGACCTGTACTATAACATCATGGAACTCAGTCGTGCCCCAAATTTTCTGATCAAGGAGATTATGGAGCCAGAGAGGATTGTGATTGATGATCTACAGTGTGCCTAATGGGGGTCACATGGAGAGAAAACTTTCTCATAGGCTTTCACAGAGAGCGAACTTGTCAAGCAAAGGCTGTGACTCATCACATGGCTGACACTGACAAAGGATCTGCAGAATGAGGTACAGGGTCACAGGGTAAACCCTGAGGGGACTTAACTGTCCTCATCAGATACAAAAGTTACATTTTTTGTTATATAGGTCTTGCTTTATCTCAGTCTTAACCATCCAGCAGAAAAGTATACAAACTATGTTATATACAAAATATATAATATAAACCCATAATAATATACTGAGCTGTAAATGGCTCCAGTCAACAACTTCTTCAGATAACCCACTAGTATTGTGGACTGCTGGACTGTGTTGGAGTGTTTTGCTGAATTCAAGCCCCTGTAATAATTGAATGACAATAGAATACCCATCTCTGACAGGACTAAACAAAAAAAGGGGATACAAAGGAAGGACCATTCTGTATTTGTATATACAAAGCAGGATAAATATGCAACTACTTTTGTGTAATTCTATGAGAAGAAAGATTTGCACTAATAATGTTTGGACAGGAGACCCGTCTGCTTCTTATATTGTGAATAACCACCAGGAAGATAACAATGTAAAAAGCATTAATTATTGAAACTGCACTATAATTCAGCTTTAAAAAAATGATAGCTATACAGCTACATTCTCTTAATTCAATGAATAGTGAGACCTGCTCTAATGGTGTTTGTTAATAGAATATCATGTCTGCACCTTGTACAACAAATGGCCACTATGAAAACAATATTCAATGTATTAATTACTGAATCTATTCTCATAATTTGATTTGAAACTATCTCATTGCTATTTGTTCTTCAATAAAATTATGGAAGGAAAAAAAAGAAAATATATTTCTTTTTGGCTGCTGCTTCTGGAAAAATCATATTCAACCACAAATAAAATCTCCCCTGTCTTAAAGCTCATAACTCCCTCCCTATGGTGATTTGCTGGATTATATTTAACCCTGTAGACGCATAAACTGCGCTGCTACATTAGTGGTAAGTCTGCTCTCAGAAGGGTCAATTATGAAATCAGCTGTGTAAGTGCAACACAGTCCCTCTGACTATGGTACATTTATTTGCTACTCTATCTTGATAAAACCATACATACGAATCTAACACGGTAGACACTACTGAGTACTTGATAGCTTTTCACAAAAATGAGATCATTTGATTTTTATTACAATTCTATGATGTAGCTATTATTTTTATCTCCATTTTAGAATTGAGGCAACTTAGGTATAAGGAAATTAGCTCATATGCTCTTTGCTCAGCCTTGGGAGTTCCTTGACTTGACAGCAGAATTCGTATTTTAATATGAAAAGTTCTCTGAGTCACTATAAAAATAGGGGCCACTATAAAAATAAGTCTATTGAATGGTGGTGTTTAATTATTTTCTATTAGTTGATTCATATATATGTGATTCACTACAGTGAGTCTTTTGTACATATTAAAAATTATCCCCAAAAGTATTTGAACAGTTGTTTTATTTTACCATCCTGTGATGCTGAAAGATGTTAGATTCCTGTTTTATCATACCATCCACTGCCCTCACTATATTCTTTTTTTCCTAAGATAGAAAAAAAAAACTTACAAAAATGACCCCAGAAATTAATATGGTCTAAAAGTCATCTTGTTGTTCCTTTGTGTGCACATTTAAAAGTCTTAGGAGAGCTATGCTTGTTGGTAGTATTGCAATACCTTCTGTGATTTTGAGGAAAATAATTCATTGCATTTTGGAGGTAACAAGTGAAGTAAACATAAATTTAAGTCCCAGTTAAGTAGTTATGTCTTTTGAAGATTTTATATCTGGTGGGGTCTGCTCAGTGTCACCAGGCCTCCAGAGCAAACATAGCTGTAACATTCTGTCAGAGAGAACTTGCATCAGGAACAGCAAAACAGATTTATGTCATCGACCCCCATAAGTTATTAATCATTCTGTGAGGTCACTTTCAACTATCAAGGTAAGTGCATTTGAAAAAAAATGCTAAAACTGCTGTAAACCAGGCCCAGTAGTTAACTTTCAGGTGGTAGAAAACAATTTGGAAAATTCAAAAGATAATTTTCTTGGAAGAGAGAATATGAAGAGAACATGGTGAATCTGGGGTGTGGTTGCCATTCGTTAGCACATTTACAAACGGTTCTGAAAACCAGGACACACTTGGAAGAAAATAAAAAGACTTCTCAGTCTGGTTGTGATTTCATGAATGTCAATGTTAAGAGGTTCCTACTCTTTGTGTGAAATCCTGATGAGATAATTTAGACATGGTTGGGATGATGTGCTGTTTTGTCAAGCTTTAGGAAAAATACCAAGAGTCAGAGAGATTTTACTCACTTAGGATTGGCCCAGCTGCACAAAGAATCTTAGTGTTTTTAATATTTTTTTCTTTGTAGAAGGTCCAACAAGTAACTACGGCACATGTTTGATAGCTGGTGACTGGATAATTCTCTGTAGCTTAACTGAAGGCTTGAGGATGCTCGCAGTTAGTCAGGAGTATTCCCTTGTCAAGTGCTCCAGTAATTTCCTCCCACAGACATGCATCTTCACTTAAAGCTTAATGACCTGAACTATACTTCAACTAAGTCCTTTTGTTTTTATATTTATTTATTTATTTGCCTTTTTTTGAAACAGGGTGTCTCTATGCAGTTTAGGGTGGACTTGAGCTCACTTTGTATGACAGGCTGGCAATGATCCTCCTGCCTCAGCCTTCCAAGTGCTGGAGTTACAGACATGTAGCCGCCCCCCAGCTCAGCTATGTCTTAAAGTATACATAGGGGTGGTAGATATTAGGATCTCTAAAACATCTAAGAGTTAAAACAAGCACAGGGAACACAGATACAATGCAATTGTTATTTCAAGATTTTGTGTGAGTGTGCATGCACATGCAGAGTTGTGTGTTAGGGATTGTGTGGTGTGCTTATAGTTTCATTAAATAAATAGATACAAAACTTTTAAAACACAACAACCAGTCACAGGCAAGCATCTTGTGTCCTTCAAAATTACTCTCCATTCCTTCCCAGCCCCGTGATGAGTCTGCATGATTGATTCAGAACCCCAACCTAAGGAGGATGGTGAGAATTCAGAGAAGTTAATCTTCTCTCTCTATCTATCTATCTTTCTTTCTTTCTTTCTTTCTTTCTTTCTTTCTTTCTTTCTTTCTGTACTGGGAATCAAACTCAGGACCTTGTACTTCCCAGGTGGGCACACTGTTGAGTTATACCCTTGGCCCAAGTTAATCATTTTGACCATGATTATTTTTGTTTCTGTATACATTTAAGATAATTGGATGTGCAATATATCTTGTTTTAATTAATTGGCTTCATGCCATGTTTCCTTTCCCAAATCTAGTATCTTGAATAACAGCCTTCTCTTCTTCTACTGTGAAAGTATCCAAATGTCTTTTATATTCCACACATCCTAGAAACCCTAATCAATGCCTTAAAGGTCTTCCTCAAATATACTTTCATATTACAGAAAATTCAGTAATAAGCATAAAGTACAGGAAGTACAGAAAAAAAATTTTGCTTTAAGAAGGTTAATATCCAAAGGTAAGTGCTTTCTCAAAGTACTAATTTGAGCACCAACAAATGCTGGTTATGTTGCTTTAGGTTGAACAGCAACTTCATGAATAATTTGCCATAGTTATTCCCCAAATTAAATACCTTCCACTTTATCATGGCTGACTATTCGCCATTATAGTTCTAAGAATCCATTTAAATCTTCAGAATTGGTTGTATTTTTACTATCTATATATTCTCATTTATGTAAATGTTCATCATGAAACTTTAACTTCACAAATTTGCATATTCTGTCAGTCTACCAAGGACCCTGTTCAAATTAGGTACAGTATCTGGAAAATCTTGAGTCAAATGAAATAGAATGAATCCATTAAGTATAGAGTTGGCTATCCCAATAAGACAATAGTAGAATTATATGAGATAGAAAGAAAATTTCAGGCAGGAAGACAAAATTTCAAGGAGCACTGATTTACTCATCAATCATTTAGTGTGTATGAGCACTAAGAGGAAATCATACTGGATGAAAATTCCTACACCTTCAATACCCTAGAAAGTGAGATACAAGTATCGTTTCTTCCCTTCTGCTTTTTTTCCCTTCTAACTTTGCTTCTATAAGAAACAAGGCAAGTAAAATCTGTGTGAGCAACTACTTCCTCCTACCTTAAATATTTACCTTGATATCGATTACATTAATGTGGATGGGAAACATTCAGTAAGTAACATCACAGCACACATTGGGGAAATCCATTTCCTTACACATCACCTGTGCGTGGCCCCAAATACTAATTCTGTCAGGCTATGACACGCCCGTCATAGCTACAAGTGTTGTACAGTAGCTGCCTCTGATTTTCAAAGGTGGTGTATTTCTTCAAAATTGTGTGTGTGTGAGTGTGAGTTATAATTGTGTGTGTATACAAAAGTCATTTCAATTTAATTATGAAATACTAACAATTTAGTTTTCAAATAGTCTGTTATCAATGAGTTAATAAAAGAGTATTACAATTTAAGTAATGACATTTTATAACAACGTTTTTTAAAACCTCAAATATCCTTCCTGAAAATGCATCATTGATCTATTGGCCTTTTAAGAGTATTTTTTAAATCTCACTATAAAAGTACATATTATTTTTAAAAGCACATATAAATTTTAGAAAAATTAAGATGCAAAGTATGTAGCTTGTAAAGTGGAAATATATTCATTTTTCATATGTTATTTTTTTTACTAGACATGCTATCAACTCACACTGATTTGTAAATGTATCAATTCCACCCATTTAAGCTACAACAATGCTTTATTATTGTGGGTGGTCAGTAATCCAAAAACCTAGGAGACACAGTTCCAAGATGGAAAATTACTGTGCTTTCAACTATCTAAACTTGTTCTTGGAACAGTCCTGCTTTAAATACTATGATAATGCTAAAGTTCATGAACTTTCTCTGTGCCTCCTCAGAAACTAACCCAGATCAGCATCTCTCAAACTTTCACAAAATAAAAGGTGGAGATAGGGTTGGTTTTCCTGAGCCCTGTTGTCAGAACATTAAGGTTACATCAATAATTATAGTGAGTATAAGAATGAGCTGTCTTATTAAAAATAAGAGGAAAAGGGGCCTCAATTGATAGAGAGGTTTGCTTTGAATGTTCTCTCTGTGTTCCGTGAAGACCTGGAGTTGTATCTATCACCACACCCAGTCCCACAAGGGCTTTAATTGACATGCCTGATAATATTGTTTTAAATTTAGTAAGGATGGCCTCCCACCACTGACTGTTTCTATAGAGCATTATGGAACTCCTGGGGAATTATCCTTCCAAAGAAAGCACAGAATTCCTAACTGAAATATTTATTTCTCTAGGACTCTAAATGGAAATGTCTAGGGAAAAAAATTGAAGGGCAGAACAGCAGAGAGAAAAGGAAAGAAACAGTGAGCTGCAAGCTCAAAAAAATGCTCAGTATTTATTACTATAATTTGTTTAGTTACAATGTTAGTGTCTATCAAAAATAAAGGAAAGTAATTCTGACAGTTTTGAAGCTTTCCATTTCTATTCCACATTTGCTTTGTAACTCCATTGATAGTACTCATGGATAAATCCTTTTGCATGTTTCATTCACCTCAGAATGTACTTCACTTTGGCCAAGGGAGGTTGAAAAATACAAATAGAAAAACTTGAAGAATGGATGAAAATATTACTTATCTTTTTAATATCTTTTTAGAGTTATTTATTTATTTATTTATTTGGTTCAGGGTCTTGCTATGCAACTTGGACTCATAGTGATCCTCCTGTTTCCATTCTCTAGTGCTGGGATTAGAGGAGTGTGCCACCATTCCTGGTTTCAGGTTGGCATGGGGCCCTGCACAACATGTGGTACCAGGAACTGAACCTGGGTCCTTGTGCTTGCCAGGCAGGCACTTAGACTGCCAAGTTATCTCCTCAGCACAGTTTTTATGTCTTTAAAAGTACAAGAAATTGCAAATGAATGATCCAAGAGAGTGCCTGTTTTTATTGCTCAGAAAAACAACTTTTAAATAAAATTTTAGGTTGTAACTAAACTATAGGATGAAACAGCTTATCATTTTGGGGTCATGTCAGATTTTTTTGTATTCATAGCAATTTTCAAGGGGTCTACTCATTCAGTTCTGAGTTGGATCATGTCAGGATAAGATATCCTCTGCCATGCCATATAGAGGAGTAATTTGTTAGCTCTGAGTTTACCATTACTGGAAGAATCTGACAACTTATATTTCTTTCAACTTGCATTTAAAGAATCTTCACTCTGATGCATTTTCAGGTAATATGTACCTATGTTTGATTTTTTTGTCACGTCCTTCTAATGATTTCAAGTGACCCACATTTCTTTTGATGATGGAGCCGCCAGGGTTTGGAAGTTGGCTGATAGAACAAACATCCAGAACATTCAAAACAAAGGGCTGAAGTCAAGATCCTGACATCCTTTCTGTTATCTCTTCCCAGTCAACTCCTTCATGAATCCAGGTAACACTTGGACCTTCAATTTAAGATTAAAAACATCTGTTAGAGGAATGGTAAAAAGCTCTTAGAACACATAGTCAAATTCACACAGAGTCCAGCTGGGACTGGTGATTCTTACGGCTTTCATATCTTTAATTGTTTCTTGCTTCTACATAGATCAAAGTCTTCCCTATAATCCATACTTTCCACCATGGCATACTTACCTATTTTACAACAAAATATATAATCTTTACCATCTGTTTTCATAGGGAAATATGAATCTTTACGAAACTAGATTAATGCTAACTTTTTCTTAAGCTATGTGACTGTATTTTTTTTCTGTAGTGCAAATTTAAGCAAATCATGCCTTCCATAGTATATTTTAAGTTTAGAAACAGGCTTCCTTGATTTTTCTTGTGTAGAACATTTACACATGCTTCCACATTCTTGAATTTAGAGGTATGAAGAAAATCTGTTTTTTTTTTAAATTCTTTTCTTCTTCATTGGTATCACAATAAATTGTTGTTGATAATTCAATAAGAACTATATTAAAATGAAGATTTTTTTATACCCACATTAAAGCTGCAAATGAAACTTGTAGATCAGCTAACTGTGGAAGACACTAAATAACAGCTAAAATCATACATATATACCAGGCTGATTCAGATAAATCAAGGCAATATCCTTTGGTTATTAATCAAAAGCTCCTATAAAATAGTGTACCTGGTTCCACCCTGTGTTCCCATGTGACTGATAATGTTTTCCTATTTTTTTTTTTTTTTTTTTTTTTTTTTTGTCAAACCGGGGATTGAACTCAGGCCCTTGCTCTTGTCAGGGAAGCGCTTATTCCACTGAGTCAACTCCCCAGCCCCTAATGTTTTCCTATTGTTGCATATCCCATGTGCTGTGTTCTTTTCCCACATTGCTGTAGCTTCTTGTCTTTATCTTTCCCATGTCGTCCATGATGCTCACAGTCTGAATCTTTGGGATAGCATATTATTTGGAAGTTGCATGATACGTAGTTACACACTGAAATGCTTAAGGTATTAATAAGAGAGAGAGAGAGAGAGAGAGAGAGAGAGAGAGAGAGGCAATTTCTGCTGGACTGCCTACTTTTAAAAGTCCCAATGAAATTATCATAATTATTTTTGTGATGGTCAAGGTTCTCCAGAGAAATAGAATCAATAAGCCAGAGACAGAGAGAGAGAAGGACAGAGACAGGGAGAAAGATTTGGCTTAAATAATTATGAAAAGATGATAGAGAATATCCTGTCTGTCTGCAAACAGCAGGACCAAGGAAGTCCTTCAGTCACCTCTACAAGGCCTAAGAGCTAGCAGAGGCAATGGTATAAGCCCATGTCCCAGTCAGATTCAAGGATCAGGAGAACCACTGTCTGAAGAAAAAAGCAGATACATGTGTCAGCTCAAAGAGCAAATTCATTCTTCTGCCACTCTTTTGTTTTCTTAAGGACTTCAACAGATTGGATTTTCCTCACCTACATTAGGGGAAATTTTATTACTCACTGTATCAATACAAATGCTAATTTCTTCTAGAAACACCTGCAGACACAATGATGTTGTATAGTGATCTGAGTGTCCCTCAGCTCGATCAAGCTGGCATGTAACACTAACCAGCATAACTCTCGATGAGAGATGCTCATGTTCTTGCTGATCTCCAACACTGTAAGGTATGCACAGATATCCTCCTATAAAACAGACTTTTGGAATTGGTAGAATTAGGCCTTGTCTCTATTTTGCATAGTTAGCAATTCTGTGATCCTAGAATTAGAATTAACACATCAACTATACTGCTCTCATCCAGCACTGAAGGAATATGTCTTTCTAGGGCAAAGATTCATTCCAAGGAGTACATCATAAATTCTAAGTATATCTTCTTCTATAAGGATATATGTAACAGGGAACTATGAAAAATGAACTAATTTTATGACACAGCTCTAAAAGATAACATTTCCAATGATGGAATATCTCCTAATGAATTTCAGGCTGTGGAGTATTTTAGAAATAAATGCAAAGTGCTGAAGGAATGTGTAAGAGAAAATAGATGAGATATTCAACCATAACACTATGTGAATATTCTGATTTTTATTAAAACTACAGCCAAGAAACTTGGAATTTTTTCTGAGATGCATTTACTATTTGAACAATTCAAAATGTGTGTTAATACCATTACATCTATAAATATATAAATTCCTTAAAATGCAAAGGTATCTATATATGAGGGGAAATGGAAGTGGTTGTGCATGCCAGAGTCAGAGAAGACCTAATAAAAACTTAACTTTAAATGTTATGCTGAATTTTGGTCAAGACATACTCTAAAATAAAATTTTAAAAAAATCAGTAACAAATCCTAGTAATTTGTCATAGCTAAATCTTGGAAAGAACTCAAATGTCCATTAACCAAAGAATGGATAAAAAAGATGTGGTAGTTTCATACAGTGGAGTATTACTAAACATCAAAAATGGATAAACTTGGGGTTTTCATAGGTAGGTGGATGCAACTAGAGACCATGCTCATAAGTGAAATAAATCAGACTCGCATTTGTAGACATCGTATTGTTTCCATAGTATAAGAATCTGAAAGAGTGTAATAGATAACTGTGAAAGGGAAATAATCTGTTCTAAGGGAAGGAACAACTGGGTTAAGGAAAAGGAGAAAATAAAGAAAGAAGAATATATATATATATATATATATATATATATATATATATATATATATATACATACATATATATATCTGTGTGTGTGTGTGTGTATACATAGGATAGCTCGGTTAATTGCACTGATGGTTTCTGCTGATCTACTGAAATGAGTATTTAATGCTTATTTTATTTCTCTTTTTTTTTTATCAATTTTATACGGTTCTATCTGGTAATCTGAACAACTAATTTGTAGACAACATGTCCAACATGTCAACATTTCTTGAATTCCTATTGTTTTGTTTAGTGAAATTCTGTATCATTTTTAACTTTATTTTACTATTTTTTATTCTCTTTAAAAATAAAAGTAGCTGGTCAAATATCTCAGCAGATTAAAGTGCCTGAAAGCAGACACAGGGGCCAGGGGTTTGATCCTCGGGCCTGCTGTGCTGGCCCCGCTCCCCAGGGAACCCTGAGATAGCAACTGAGACTGGGCGTGGTGGCTTGCCTGTAATCCTAGCACATGGGAGGCTATAAACAGGCAGATCCATGAGTCTGATGTAGTAGCGAGACCCTGAACAGCCTGTAGACCCTTCCCTAAAATTAAAAAAAAAAAAAAAGAAAAACAAAACAAGTCTTTAAAAAAAAACAAAACAGCAAGCCTTGGGAAATCAGAGAATCAGATATGCAGATACTCAGACTTATCATATTTCTAGAATCTGATGTTCAGCTTTCAACAAAAGAATCAGAAGGTATACAAAGAAACAAGAAAATGTAAGCTACTCAAAGGGAAAGATAAATGAACAGAAAATGTCCTGAAAAACACATCTGATGACAAAGGACTTACAAGATTTTATAATTTCCTTAAAGATGTTCAAGTAATTGAGGGGTACTGCAGAAAGAGTCAAGAAATGACAGATTTCATGAAGGAAACATATAAATACTACATAAATATGAGCCCATTAGTCTTGATGGTCAACTTGACCGAATTATAAATTTCTGGGAGAGGAGATGAGATTGTGTGGGTGATCACCACATAATGGTTTTGTCTATTGATGAATTTGTAACAGCGTACCTTATGAGGAGGTAAGGGCTACCTAGAGAAAGTGGTTATGGGAATGGAATCTTGAGAGTCACAACTGACTCCAGACCCTTTCTTCTCAGGCTCTCTCTACTCTCTATTTTCTGAATGCCATGGGTTGCACTACTTTCCTCTGTCACAACCTTCTTCATGATGTCTCTTCCTTGGAAGCAGACTCTCATGAATTCAGACCTCTAAAACTGTGAGCCAAAATAAATTTTTCCCTCATACAGATTTTGAGCATCAGGTATTTTGTTCCAGCAATGGAAATTTGAATTATACAAAAAGAAATCAAAAAGAAATTTGAGAATTTAAAACTATAGCAGCTGAAACAACAAAATGAAAAAAAAAAAAAAAGGATTCTTAGTGAGATTTGATCAGAGAAAACAGTAAGTTAACTGGAAAAAAGAACAATAGAAATTATAAGTCTGAGGAACAGAAATAAAAAAGATGAAAAATACTAATAGAGCAGAAGAGACCTATTGATCCTCATCTGGTGGACTCATTTGTGTGTTGTGCAAATCTCATGACACAAAGAGAAAGAAAGGGAGAGAAAAGAAAGATATTTAGGATGTGACATATGCTTGGCTAGTAGATTCCTAGTGCTAGAGAAACACAAATCTTTCATTTCCAACACTGCGGAATATATGTATATCCATCAATATCTCTATGTTTATATGTATATTTATATAATCTATCTATATCTATGTCTATATCCATGTCTATCTCTGCATCTTTATCTATTCTTGGGAATCTTCTGGACTG
This sequence comes from Ctenomys sociabilis, assembly GCA_004027165.1. Lineage (NCBI taxonomy): Eukaryota > Metazoa > Chordata > Mammalia > Rodentia > Ctenomyidae > Ctenomys > Ctenomys sociabilis. Next base: position 32,132 of record PVKA01013746.1, on the reverse strand, counting down.
TCAACAGATTGTTTTGACTCTTAATTTTTTAAGTATAGTACTTTAATTTCTCTAAATAATACATGGCTAGGGGTCTGGGGAGATAGCTTGTGGTCTAAGTGCCTGGCTGGTTAGCACAAGGACCTGAATTTGACTTCTGGTACCACATGCTGTGCCAGCCCCACTGGCAAGGCTGAGACATGAGACCCTCCATCAAATAATACATGGAAAAATGTTCTCAGTGGAAGAAATGTGTCATGATCAGTTTCTTTTTTTTTTCTTTTTGTTTTATTGAAGTACAAATATCAATGAGATAGTTTTAAGATACCTTGACAAGATTAATTTGATAAATACATTGCAAACTGTTTTCATAATGTTTTGGTATCATAGAAGATGCATACATGATATTTTACTTACAGACATTATTATACCATATGTCTCTTATCAGTAAATAAAGAGTGTAGCTCTTTGCGTATCTTATTTTTTATACCTGAGTTACATCAAAGATTCAATAATTAATACTTTCTACCTTGTTATTTTCCTAGTGGTTGTCCATAGTACTAGAAGCTGACATAGTATCCTGTCCAACCAACAGCAGTGCAAATCTTGCCTCTCATAGAATTATGTAGAAGCACAGCGTTATCTATCCCCACTGTACTGTCTATAAACACACATCATGATTCTTCCATTCTATACCCCTTCCTTTGTCTACACCTGTCATAGATAGGCACTCCATTGTCATTCAACTAACTTAGGTGCTTGAACTCAACAACATAATCCAACACAGCATTCCACAACAATAGTGAGTTATCAGAAGAAGTTGTCAACCATAGCCATTTACAGCTCAACTTAATATTATGGCCCTGCAATGTATACTTCATTTTTATACTTTTCTGCTGGATGGTTAAGACCTAGATAGATCAAGACTTATATACCAACACATGTACTTTATGTGTCTTATAAGGTCAGTGAAGTCCCCTCAGGGTTTATCTTGTAGTCCTGTACATTATTCTGTAGATCCTTTGTCTGTGTCATCCCTGTGGATGAGTCCCAGCCAATGCTTGACCAGTTTGCTCTCTGTGAGAGCCTGAGAGAAAGTTTTTCTCTCCATGTGACTCTCCCTAGGCACACTATTGAACTTCTATCTCTTTCCCCTGTGGATCCATAATCTTCTTGTTCAGAAAATTTGGAGCTCAACTGAGTTTCATGATGTTGCAGTACAGGTTCTCCTATGTCCTGAGTCTTTGCTGACCTTGAAAGGCTAGGGCCAAAATGTTGGCTGGCCTTGTGGCTCTTCTATTTCTCCAACTCTGATTTGTGAACTTAGGTTGATAACCATCCAGAAGAAAAGCTGATTAGTATCCTGCAGCATATGCCATTCACTTTGCCTTATCTGACTCAATTGATTTTAGTTGTTGTAGTACATTTCCTTTTGTATTTCTGCTTTTCACTTCTTATACTAGGGAGACTATATGATATTTACACATGTGAGTCTGGTTTATTTCACTTATAAGTATATGTTCAAGTGGCATCCACTTCAGTATAAATGCTTCAAAGTTAACATTCTTAACAGCTGAGTAATACTCCATTATATAGAAATATCACATCTTTTTCAACCATTCCTCATGTGATGGCCATCTTGGTTGTTTCCAAGATTTTGCTATCACACATTGCACTGTTATAAACACAGGTACACATATATCAGTATGATACAATGTTTTCAGTTCCTTTGGGAAATGATCAGTTTCTTATTACTGGAGTGAAATACCAGACAGCAAAGACTTACAGACTGAAATATCTGGAGAGAAGTATTTTGGCCCACGTTTTGAGTGCATGGTTGGCTGGCTCTGGGACAGAAGCAGAACCGAGCTTCTCATGTCATGGTAGCCAAGAAACACAGCTTAAGGGAGGATCAGAGGGGTTAGACCCTTCTGGGTCATTCCTCTAGCAATCCCACAACAGTGGATGAATCTATTGATGAATAGAGAGCACCAGGCACCAGTCACTATCCAAAAGCCCCCCTCTGGGTGCCTGAGGCTCTGGGAGGACAACCTCGATCTAAACCATCACAGCATGTGTCTGTACCATCAGCCAGTTTGCATGTTTCCTTCCCCGAATTCCTCTTTCTCTCTCTCTCTGCTCCTAACTTTTCTGCAACAAGCCTAGAATATGTCTTGCTGGCTCCAGGTTTACACCAGATAAAACTTTCTCCATCATGACTTTCTCATTTCAAACACATGTAGCATTTATGGAATGAAGGTCAGATTGCAGAATAGCAGAACAAGCAACTGTGTCTAGACTGTCAGACGCTAGTGCTGCTAATTCAACTTGAGTTTCCTACACATTTGCATTGTTTATTACTACATGTTAGGAGTTCAGGGCTTAAACACTAATTGTGGTGGAAATTTTCATGTATCTGTGTTTATACTTATTTTTCCTTTGACTCTGGAACTGTCTGCTAGATGATTTTCTGGATAAGACATCAACTCTGATAAAGTAGAAAGCACTCCAGCAAGGCCATGTAGGTATTACATACTTGTTAAGTATTATGTTCAAAATTTAGCAACTTATAATACCTGTTTACATACTAAGATATTGTTCTGAGATATTTTCACAATTAATTGTATTTTTCTTCTCTTCAGACTTATCCTTATTCTGTTTTATAATTAAATAAGTTGGTTCTTTTCATATATAACTACTCAGGACTGAAACCTGAGAGACAATTTCTTTCAAGAGAAATCAAATTTACCTCAACTAATAAGACATTGAGTTTCATTTCTATTGCCAAATGCACATTATCCGTGACTCAGTATGATGTGTTGAACCCAGAAATCTCCAAAGTGCTAAAAATAGCATTTCTCCTCTCTCCTATTTCCACACTTTCTCCTGGGATGCAGGCATTTTTCTACATTCACCTCAGCCCATGATTGACATGCCTGTTATTTTCATCCCAGCCCTTTCTGTGAGCTGCCAATCACCACACTTGGCTAGAAGGGCTGGGGCTTTTGAATGTGTACACTCAAGCATGCATAGTTGGGGTTCACTCCACCCAGCACTTTTAGATTTTGATTTTGGCATTATTTTCCGTATAGACTTCCAGAAATGAAAGTTGCTTTACCAAATCCCCATGCCACCTGGCTCTTTCCCTTTGTTTATATTTTGCATTTTCCCAGTTATAAAGTAGCAGCCAGCTCAGGAGGAGCCAGTAGAGGGTTTAGAAGTGCACTGACTTTTATACAAATTCATGTTGATTGACTGCTGGCTGGAGCCCCTATCTGCTGAACCACTTTTACAATTTTGTGTTTCCTTCCAGACCGCCTCAGCAAGAGCTTGTCTTTTGTATTTCAGGGGCCAAAGGTGACAGAATGATGGCAGCTTGGCATATGCAGCCTTTAGCAAATGAGCAGAAAGAAGTTTAAACACTTTGAAGCTGTCTAGGGCTACCTGGTGATCGTTTCCCTGGACAGCCCTAATTAGACAAACCCACTGACTAATCCACCATCAGTAACATGTTACTTTGAACCATGGCATTCTTACTTTGTCTTGAAACTTGGAGTAAAACAACTTTGAAATTAGCAGATGGTTTGTGATCACCACTGAAGATGTACAACTAACAGTTCATTTGACTGAAAGGGTTAAAAATACCATTTCACCATTGTTTACTTCCTGCTTGTATTTGAATTGGAAAAAAAAAAAAGATTCATTTCTGGAATCCATCCTTCAGATATGATTCTGAGCATAGTCGTTTTCCTTGAGCAAATACACCCACTGTAGGAATGGTGGCTGCCCACAGGGGAGCAAGCTGATTGGTGCTCGAGGAATGATGCACATGCCCCGCCCCCAAGTGAGCTAGCAGGCTGCAAGAGTGAGGAAAGGCTCCTTCTCCAGAGCAGGATAGGGAAGGGCCACAGAGGCAAGGAGGAACCAACTGATTGGTCGTGAACTAGGAAAACACCCATGGAGAAAGTGGAGAAGCCAGATCTGATGACAGAGGACATCAAGTAGCACAGCCCTTACAATGCCCTTCTTGTGGCCTGCAGGGGCTGATCTCATTCTTTGTCTTCCAAAGAGAGTAAGGACATCGATGGGGATGGGGGATGAAGATGAACAGAGGTGTCTCAAGTGCAAGGAGGGCACCACAAAAACTCAGTCCCTATATACAAATACAAAATGGTCCTTCCTTTGCATCCCCTTGTTTTGTTTAGTACTGTCAGAGATGGGTATTCTATTGGCATTCAAATATTATATGTGCTTGAATTCATCAGAACACTCCAACACAGTCCAGCAGTTCACAATAGTAGTGGGTTATCCGAAGAAGTTGTTGACTAGAGCCTTTTGTAGGTCAGCATATTAATATGGCTTTACTTTATGTACCTCATTTTTGTACTTTTCTGCTGGATGGTTAAGACCAAGATAAAGCAAAACCTATAAAACAAGAAATGTAATTTTTGTATCTGATAAGGTCAGTCAAGTCCTCTCAGGATTTAGCCTGTAACCCTGTACCACACTTTGTAGATCCTTTCTCAGTGTCAGCCTTTTGTATTTGTATATACAGAGTAGTTAGGATAGATATGCAGCTACTTTCACTTAATTCTATGAGAAGAAAGATTGGTAGAAATAGTGTTTGGACAGGATATCCTGTCTGCTTCTTGTACTATGGATAACCATTAGGAAGATAACAATGTATCTTCAAAAGTATTAATTATTGAAACTGTCCTATTAATCAACTATGAAACTGTCTCATTGATATTTGTCTCTCAATAAAATAAAATAAAATTATAAAAACACTATCTGGTGCATATAATAGTGTTAGAATGGTATTTGATATTATTATGATATCTTCAATGTCATATATTTAGATGAATCAAAAACTAAGTATTTATTAAAAATCATTATTGTGAATTAAATATATGATCTCTTGATGTAAAAAAAAATAAAAGTAATTTCTGTCAAAAAAAAAAAAAAAAGTCAGCCGGGCGTGGTGGCGCAGGCCTGTAATCCCAGCACTCGGGAGGCTGAGGCAGGAGGATTGTTGAGTTCGAGACCAGCCTGAGCTACAAAGTGAGCTTAAGGCCAGCCTGAACTGAAGTGAGACCCTGTCTCAAAAAGACAAAAAAAAAAAAAAGTCACTCCCGAAAGCCTGGCGTAGAATACAGTGGCTGGCTAGATTCCAAGCCTATAGAGCTCAGAAAGAAATCACACATCCAATAACACAGGATTTTTTTCTTTAATTTATTTATTTATTAATCTGTATTTTTTATCTTTCCTTTATTTAGCTCTTTTTGTTGTGAAATTTTATGGTTTCACTCCCTGTTTTGTCCTTCCTTTTTTAGTGTTTTCTCTCCTTTCCAACTGCTTATCTCTTCTTTCTCTTTTAGCTGTTTTGGCTATTTATCCTTTTCCTTTTTCTTGTTTGTTCTTTCCAGCAATTGTTCTCTGTCACTGTTAATTTAATTTTGTTTCTAAGTACCCCCATCTTACTTTTCTCTGATCATTCTCATGTCCCATCCTCAAATTTTGCTTTTATTGCTCTGTAGTTCCTTACCCTCCATCTTTACTATAATAACTACTAAGCTCTATGGATTTCTAGAAAGACAGTTAATTCACACTATCACTGTTAATATTGCACTGCTGTTAGCAGAGGTGAAGTTGTTCCATTTGTAGATAATTTACTGTGTGGTTTGTGCTCATGCTATAATTATGGATCACTTTTCTAGGACAGGGGTGGTCCTTTATTGGTCCATAGCGTTTGCCAATATTCAGTTTGTATTTGATGAAAGCATCAAATGCTGATTTTATTAATATGTTCAAGGTGATAATATAGCTATTGCTTTTAATATACTTTTAAAAAGGACTATAATTCAAGTCTCACTGCTAGGTGACTGATTTGAACATGTTACATTCCAACCATTTTGAGCCACTGGTGGTACATGCATAACTGTCCCCTTGGGTGGCATAAGACAAAGCCATCATTTGGTATAAGCAGCTTGCTTAAGCAGTCATGCATGGACCATTGGTAGTTCTAGCCAGTAGAAACATTAATTGATTTTCATGAAATGCAAATATATACATTGCATTAATATTGTAGCTTATTCTGGAAACCTTGGTAAAGGGACAAATAAATACACTGTCTTTTTCTATCTCAAGTAAAGGGAAGTTGTTGGATCCTAAAAAGTAGACATTAACTAAAAGATGTCCATACTAGAAAACTAGATTCCCACTATAGTCAAGCCCCCAAATATAAAACTACAGAAACATGTCAGAAGACAATCAAACAAAATGCCTCTAAAAATGCCCCCAAAGCTAATTTATAGGCCCTTGGATGGGACAAACCCAAAAGCCACACAATCAAATTAAAACAAATCCATAAGGCTTTTGACAAGCTTATAAAACATATAAGTAGTAATAAACAAAACAAGCAAAATGATCACTGAATCTGCAAAAGAGACTAATAAAAGATAGAACTAAACAAAATGATGCAAATCAAATCTTCACTCATGAACCCATCAGTAGTTTAGGAATTAAACCTAATAGATCCCCTAAATAGCCATTTCATGAGTCATTGGAATTATGAATTATAGTACTCCCTGCAGGAAAGTAAACTGGCTTAACCATCATACACACATGTTCAATTTTGTTTGCCCTATCATTCATTCTTAAGCTTCTGAAGTTTTCTCTTTACCTGCTGCATGTCTGAACAACAGCTAAAACATTCCTTTACATTCTCTGATTGCATTCTAGTCACAAATGACCAATTAATTTTTCCTATGATTTAAAAAATGAAACCAATAAAAGGACTTCCTACTGTACTACTATAGCCTGGAAGCTAACACGTGACCATGATTCAGTGGTGTGAAGAATGTTTAGAGGAATGAGATTCATGTGGAAATGGTGGAGATAGGAGAGGATAAGAGAATCATGCTATCATTGAACTCTCCCACCAGGGTACACTCGAGAGTCAGCTGTAGTAGTAGGCACACATCTGAACAGGGTTTTTAGTTGTATTTTTTATTTACTTATCTTTATTAATTTTATTGAGAAACAAATAGCAATGAGACAGTTTCAAAAGCAATTAGTAGGACAGTTTCAATAATTAATACATTGCATATTGCTGTCTTCATAGTAGTTATTCCTAGTACAAGATTCAGACATGATATCCTATGCACACACTATTAGCACAAATCTTTCTTCTCATTGAATTAAGAGAAAGCAGCTGTATATCTATCCTACCTATTTTGAATATACAGAAACAAAATGGTCCTTCATTTGTATCCCCTTTTTTGTTTAGTTTTGTCAGAAATGAGTATTCATTGCCACTTAAATATTGTACATGCATGAATTCAGCAAAATAATCCAACATAGTCCAATAGTCCATAATAGTAGTGGGTTATCCCTAGAACTGGCAATGTCAGAAGTTGTTGACTTGAGCCTTTTACAGCTCAGCATATTAATATGGCATTACTTTTCATACCTTGTTTTTTTTACTTTACTGCTGGATGGCTAAGACAAAGATAAAGCAAGACCTATATAACAACAAATGTAACTTTTGTAGCTAACAAGGTCAGTTAGTTGTATTTGTTGTTATTATGCTGTTTCATTCTTGTTTTATTTCTTCTCTCCCTCCTGTCTTCTTCACCAGTTTTTCAGTTTTTGTGATTTTCCTTTGTCTTTCAGTTTTCTTCTAATCTCTTCATCTTCTCTATTGTTTTCCCCTAACCCCCTGTAAATTATCTTCTTGAGGATAGAAACAGCATAGTGAGTATTTACTTAATGCATACAATTTTCTGGTTCCTTTTAGATGTTATTATATTACTAAAGATCTAGTGCATAGGGTTAAAGGTTCATACATAACACAGTTTGTCATTTTGTAAGATGTGTTTGATAATATCATTACTGATGATTGTACCACTTTACCCAAGTTGACATAATTGTTCTAATCAATTATTCTTCTTATTTTATTAGTACTGACATTGTCTAAGTGTCATAAAAAGTATATTCCATTGCCAAAGAAAGATATGTAAAATTCCAATTAGCCTCATGATTAAAAAAAAAAAAAAAACGAAAAACTCTACAGCTAGGCATTTAATAGTCAAAAACCAAGAAATTCAACACCACAAGAACAGAATATTAAAAGTTATTAGAGAAAATAAACAAATCACTCATAAAGGAAAACCCATCAGAATCACAGCAGACTCCTCACTAGAACCCTCAAGTCAACGAGAGATCAGAGGGAAATATTTCAGGGGTAAAGGAAAATAATCTTCTACCCAGATTGATATGGCCAAAAAGCTTCTTTCAAAATTGATGGAGAAATAAGATATTTCCATGAGAAAGAACAGCTGAGAAAACTCAAGAACACAAAAGCAACATTCCAAGATGTTCTGAAGAACATTCCAGAAAGAGATAACAAGGATTAAACTCCATGAATCCCAATAGAATGAGTCTACCAGGAAAGACAAGCAATTACACAAGGAAAAGGAGGGATGAGTCAACAACAGGAAAATAATATGACGAAAATAAGTCAATACATATCAGTTAACATCATTAATGCCAATGGCCTCAATTCATCAATCAAAAGAAGCTGACAGGCAGAATGGATTGAGAAACAAGATCCAACAGTATGCTACATACAAGAAACATATTTATGTTAAAAAGAATTCATAGACTGAAAGTCAATGGATGAAAAGCAATACTCCATGTGACAAGAACCAAAGTTTCATTTGCAGAAAAAGTGGGTTTCAAACCAAGACTGATAAAGAGAGATACATAAGGTCACTGTACCTTTTTAAAAGGAACAATCCAAGAGGGGAAATAACAATCATAAATTTACATGCACCCAAAATGAGTGCACCCGACTATGTAAGATAAATATTAACAGACACTAAAGAATCAAATAATCCCTGGTACTATTGTAATGGGAAACCTCAATATCCCACTGTTACAAACAGATCTACTAGGAAAAACTCAGCAAAGAAATATCAAACCTGAACTAAATACTGAGACAAGAGGATTAATAGATGTCTACAAACTGCTTGAACCCATGACATAAGAATACACATTTTCCCCCAGACACACATGAGACATTGTCCAAAATGAACTACATACTGGGTCATAGAGCATGCTTAAAAAAAATATGAAGACTGCAATGCAATGAAATTGGAAATCATAGTCACAAGAACCACAAAAACTTCATAAACACATGAAAATAACAATCTTTGGAACAATCAGTGGATCAAAGATGAAATTAGAGAAGAAATTAGTTTTCTGCAATTAAACAGTAAAGTCAACACAACCTACTGGACTTATGACACAGAATAAAATCAGTCCTATATGATAAATGCATAGTGCTGTATACACATATCAACAAAACTGAGCAAATTCTAATGTGTAACTCAAGGTTAAATCTCAAGCTTCTAGAAAGGCAAAAGTAAGTCAGTCTAAAGTTCATATGAGGGAGGAAATTATATAGATCACAGCATAAATTAATGCAATGGAAACTAAGAAAACAATGCAAAGAATTAATGAATTGAAGAGTTGGTTCTTCAAAAGATTACATAAAATTCACAGAAACATAAACAAACTTATTTTACAAACCAAAGACTCAAATCCATGCATTTAGGGGTGAAATTACAACAAATTCTTTAGGAATCCAGAACATCATCAGACAATAACTACTGTGAAAACCTGTATTCTAAAAAGATGGAAAAGAAAAAATTAATGTGCAATTCCTAGATGCATATGAATTAGCAAAGCTGAATGAAGAAGATACAAAAATTCTAAATAAACCAATATCAATAAATAAAATTAAAGATGTAATTAAAAGTTCCCAACAAGGAAAAGACCAGGCCCTGAGGGATTCACTGCTATCTTTACAAGAAAGTTAGAGAAGATTCAATATAACTGCTCCTCAAGCTCTTTAATGAAATTGAAAAGGAATGAATACTCCCAAATTTATTTCTGGAAACATGCATTAACCTGATATCAAAACCAGAGTAGGGATCAACCAAAACAAGAGAACTATAAGTCAATCTCCTTAACTAACCTAGATGCAAACGAGCTCAATAAGATAAAGCAAATGGAAAGCACCAAATCATCAAGAAAATCATACAACATGCCCAAGTGGGATTCATTCCAGGGATGGAGGGATAGTTCAACACACCTAAATAAATAAATGTAATATTCCATATACACAGAACAAGGCAAAAACCCTATGATCACTCAACTGATGTAGAAAAAGTGTTTAGCAAAGATAAATACATGACTAAAAATCCCACATAAAATGGGAATAGATAGTCTTTATTTCAATCTGATAGAAGATAGCTATAAAAAAACAAATAGACACCATGATGCTAAACAGACAAAAACTTTAAAGTTTTCACTCTAACATCAGTAACAAGAAAAAGATGTACACACTATAACCACTCTTATTCAATATAGGTGCAGAAATATTACCAGAGAAATTAGACAAGAAAAAAAAAATAAAGCAAAAAAGGATCCGAAAAGAAGTTGAATTACTATATTTGGATGACATGGTAAACTACATTGAAGACCCCAAAACTTCACTAAAAGACTTCTGTATTTCATAAACAAATTCAGTAGTGAACCTACATGGAAAGTCAACACTCAAAAGTCAAAAATATTCCTATAGGGGCATAACAAACTCATTACAAGATAAATTAGAAAAACAAAACCTTTCCCAATAGCATCCACCCAAAACACCCCCACAAAATGTACTTAGAAATCTAAGAAAGAAGTAAAAGATCTCTACTTTGATACCTACAGTACTCTGAAAAAGAACATTGAAGAAGATATCAGAAAATGGAAAGATATCCTTTGTTCTTGTGTATGAAAAACCAATATAGTAAAAATGGCTATATTTAGAAATTGATAGACAGGGCTGGCCAGATAGTTCTGTGGATTAAATCACCTGCTTAGACAGGTGCAGGGACTGGAGTTCAATCCCCAGAGTTCTGTGCTTGCCCTGCCCTTGGAGCTTGCTGGAATGGAGACTGAGACTGGGTGTGGTGCTACACACCTTGTAATCCCAGTACTTGGGAGGCTGAATACAACAGGATCACTACAAGTCCAATCTGGCTAGTGAGACCCTATAGATTCTGTACTAAATACATAAAAAAGAAAAAGAAAATTAATAGACATATTTAACACAATCTCAAACAAAATCCCATCAGCATTATTTTAATCTCACAGAATTATTTTAAGGAAGGGTCTACAAGGTGTTCAAAGTCTCACTACTAGATTGGACTTGTAATGATCTGCCTGTTTACAACCTCCAAAGTGCTAGGATTACAGGTATATGCCATCACATCCAGTCTCAACTGCCTTTCAGCAGGACCCAGGGGTTGGGGCTGGCATGACAGGTCCAGGGATTGAACACCTGGCTCCTGCACCTGCTTGCAGCAGCTTTAATCTGCTGAGCTAAAATAGAAATGGGTTGAAACACTTCGTGTCCTGCCTAATATCCCAAGACATCTTCTGAAATCAGAGTGTAATCTTCTACAACTGTATAATTCCTGCATTCTTCATGCCTGTAAAACCAGAGTCCCATAGGTGATACCAAGGTCTGCCACCAGTCTGAGTAGTAATAAGACCCTCTTGGATTATAGCTGCAGGGCCTGCTGAGTGCCTGGATAGCTCAACCGCAGGAAATATGTCCTTCAGGGAACCCTAGTATTCTCTTTGTAAAGGAAAAATTCATAGCAGTCATGATTTTGGGGGTGGGAGGGTAGGTAGATGCTGGGAATCCAACCTACAGTTTCATCCTGCAGGGTAGCATTCCACCCCTCAACTGCGTCTCCACTCTAGGTTTTCAGGCTTATGCTTGCACAGAGTGGGACCTTGCTCCTTCTAGAGCTGCCATTGAGTCAGTTTGACTATTGTCCCAATGCAAAGCATTTGGCTTCTTGCTAATTCTAATCATTCAGCAACCAAGTTGTCCATAGTATCACTTTGAGGTTTTTCTTTCTGTTTGAAAATTTTTCATATCCTCTGGCTCTAATATCCATTCTAATATTTCTTAGGACACAAATCCAGGCAATATTTCTGCTACATCATAAGATCCAAGGCTTGCAATGCACCTTCCAGTGGAGTCTTTGTTCTCAGCTGAAATCATGGGAATCTGGTTTTCGCTATGTACGTTTCTATCATGACTCTGGTCTTCTTGGCTTCACCTAGACCCTCCCATTGAACTTGGCTTAAAACATTCTGTGGTTTCTCTAGCCATCATCTCCAAACCTTTTCAAACTCATCTCATGAGCCCATTCGAGGGCTTCTAAACTAAATGGTCAGAGACACAGCAATGACCCTATATCTTGAGTATCAAAACTCTGTATTACTTCCTTTCCTGTTACTGACCCACAACTACAGCAACTTTAAGGAGGAATGTTTTGTTTTGACTCCCACTCTCAGTCCCTTGTTGCTGGCTCAAGGCAAAACAAAAGAGCTGAAGTTCAATTTAACATAACAAAATCATAGCTTGGATAATTCAGTTCTTTAAGGAAAATTTTTCTGATCAAAAGATAATGCTGGCCCACCCCAACCCTGGGGCATGCTGGGACAGTGAGTGAGACTGGGTATGGCAGTGTGCTCCTGTAAATCCCAGCACTTGGGAGGCTGAAAACAGGAGGAAAACAGTAGTCCAATCTACTTAGTGAGACCTTGAACACCCTGCACTAAATACATTTAAAAAATAATGCTGGATAACAAGACACAAAAGTATATCTATTGTATGCACCTTTTGAAATACCTGAGTTGTGTTTAAAATATCCAGTGTTCAAAGCCTATATGTGTGCTTTGCTAAGTCTTTGACTTGATCATCCTTTTTCTTTTTTCCTATTTCTGATTTTCATTGTTCTTGTTACACCCAGATGTTAATTTTAGTTTATTAAAAAACAAGGCCAGATGTTACCATAGGAAAAAGACTAAATTAAGAACTCTGGAATGCAGGCAGGATTCTGTTATTCTTTGGGCAATAATTCCTTAAGTTTCAGCTGAATTTATTCTAAATCAAAGGAAATGAGGCACTCTAAGAACCCATTTACTTTTAAGATTCTATTACTTTTTGTCAGATCTCTTTCTTTAAATTGTAAAATTCCTTTCCTACAGCACCACTCATCATGAATATTCTGAGTTGTTGCTCCTTTTTACTATATGTGTTGTTACTTGAATTTGAGGTCCCTACTGAATAGGTTTTATGAAAGTTAGAACATTTATTTAAATGGGCATTTATATATTGGCTCCAGTGAGATTGTTTTCTTAAAAGTGTTATGGACATTTTACACTCTAAGAAATGCATATTATAGGTTCAATACAAAGTAACTCAATTGACTATTAATTACCAAGCTACTTCATTTTCTTTTTGACTAAAAAAAAATGTGATATGTCTCTAAGAAGTGTTTGCATCACTGGAAATCATTTAGTACAGTTTTCTTACCCATTGAAGTTAAGTGAGAGCAAGATAAGATCCTTGTTTAGGTGACACCATCAGGTCACGAGTTAAGATCAAATTTGCTTTCATAATACCACATAAGCATTTTATATAAAATATAATTAAACTGATTAAAAAGATGAGTATTATTCTCAATGTCTTTTACTTATCAAACTGCCCTGTGTTATATTGTGTCCCTGTTACTTTTCTCTTGTTGCTGAGAGAAAAGAAAAAATATTGAACACCCAAAGTTAGAGGGACGAAATGCTTATTTAGTTCAAGGTTGGTAGAGGTTTCACTCCATAATTGGCTGGCTCCGAAGGAGGGTGGCTCAGGGCAGCAGGGCAGCCATTTGTTGTGGCATGAGATGGCAAAAGCAACAACGGAGAGAGGCGAAGAATCAAGCCTCTTTCTTTCTCTCCGATTGTACCCAGGATGAGAATGGTGACAATCCAGTCAGTGAACCGACTCAACAATCACCTACCCTCCGCTCAGCACTCTTAATCCTAGTATTGAACCAGGAATCAATCACAAGCTCTAGACTCAGCTATCTCCATTAAATCCCTTGCCCCATGACTACATGAAGCTTTCAGGGGACATTTAGATACAAGCCATGACATATACCCAGTGTGTTAAATGCCATGTACTTTGCAGAGTCTATAGAAAAAGAAAAAAGAAAAGAAAGTGATTGTTCTGAGTTGGCTTATGGAGTGGTGGTAGAATATGTGAGATCAATAAAATGCCAATGACACTACAATGTGGAGACGAGAATGATGTACCAAGACAGTTGCATTGACTTTGCAACTACAATGCAGTGGCAACGAATGTAGATCCAGTGGACCAGGAAAGGTTTTCTGGAGGATGAGGTAGTTCAGATAGGCCTTTAAGGGTGATTTATATCATCCCAGCATGAAAAAATAGAAATTTTAAGCAAACAAAGCAGCCTATATAAAAGCAAAAAGAGAAAGAAGCCTCTTTTTCTGCTTTGGAGAGTAGTAAATGGTTCAGCTTGGCTGGTACCAGGGGGAAGGCTTCACATAGCAATAATTCTTCTTAAAAATAATTAAAGAGGTTTATGCTATACTTGAAAAGGACCTGAAATAACAAAATAGTAAAAACGGGTTTTTAAAATGTAGATGTGACAATAATATAGAGCCTGCACGAACAGCACCAATCCCAGAAGGAAGGAAAACGAGACAGAAAAGCATGAAAGAGCTTGACCTTGGGATGCTGGGAAGCAGATGAAGGTCCCTCTGCGGTCCCACTAGCACAAATCAAGTCAGCCAAGGTGCAAGTCACCTGAAGAAACAGTCATAAGTCACTATGTCCGTTTATTTTCTCTACCATCTCCAGAAGGAGGCCCAAATCAATTCAGAACCTGTGACTTGGCCTGCATGAGTGATAGCAGGTCATTTTCAGTGGGCCAAGTCCAGCACAGTATTTATTCAGTGTTGAAATGGAGTAAAGGAGCAGAGAATTGGTTGACTTCCAGAATAATGAAATAAAACATTTTGCTATAAAATTAACCAAGTGAACAAATGTCTTTTGAGGTTTGTTGTGGTAGCTGCATTTTGCATCAAGCGTACTTTGGAATCACTGGATTTACATCTCATCTCTTGGCTTCAGTTAAAATCATGAGTTTAGTATATGTATAATATGGTTTATTGAGAAATGCCCAATTCTTCCTCTGTACCCTGAAAGAAATTGATTTCTGAATCACTATAAAGGATATCTTCTTTCAAACCTGGCCATGTTGTCAGGTAGAAACACCTTTAATTTTGGAATATTTTCCAAATATTAAAACTTGAAAGACACCCTGAAGTTCTCTTTATTTCAGTTCAATCAGTTTCTTTTGTCAGCTGAGGTTGAAACTGGCTGACAAATTAGACTTACTTCCATTGTATTCTCTTAGCTTTGGATTATATCACTGCTCAATAATGCCTAATAAAATGGAATGGACCAACCCATTTTTGGATTTTGGAGTCAAAATCTTCAAACTGGGAAGAAATACATTAAGTTATTTTCATTTTCCTATTCCTTATGTTCCGTTGTGAATTGTAAAACACAATTCTAAAACCCGGTTTTGAGAAAGAACTATAAATTATCATTGTATAAGAGCAAGACAAAATTTTAGGTTATAATAGGACACTTGGATCAAAAGACCTAATTCTGAGTTCCAGCACTGGAACTAACTGCACATTTACATCTAACAAGTCACCCTGACCTATTCTTCACACACACACACACACACACACACACACACACACACACACCAGTTGACTTCTTTGATTCCTTTCTGCTACTCTCTGAAAGTTTAAACAAATATAATATATTCAAGGCCTTTTATTAAAGGAAAAGTCCACAGATAAAACATATTATACCATGAAATCATGACATCAAAACCCTTGAATAGGTTCCATAACCATGCTAGGAAATGAAAGCCACAGTAGCATGATGTAGCCTTCACCCAATGTCTACACAGTCACGTCACCATCCTAGGCACTAAGATATATCAACTAAATTAAACAGATGTGGTTCTGGCCAGATTCCTAGATGTACAGCAGGCAAAAAGAGAAAATAGTTTCTCACATGAGAGTGTTGAATCAAAGGAAATACTTATCAGGCTTGTCCTTCAGCATGATTCATCATGTGTTTTATTCTGTGTATGTCCAGGTTAGGAAGGAATAACACAGAAGAGAACTGATGAATTGAGTCAATTGGTGCCACCTGCAGTTAGAAAAAATACATAAATCCAAAAATTAAAAAAAAAATTGGAGAGCTGGTCAAGTAGCTTAGTGGATTAAAGCACCTGCAAGCAGGCGCAGGGGCAGGGGCTTTGATCCCCCAGACTGCGGTGCTGCCTCACCTTCAGGGCATGCTGAGATGGCAACTGAGACTGGGTGTGGTGGTGCACACCTGTAATCCCAGCTCTTGGGAGGCTGTAAAACAGGCAGATCACTATGAGTCCGATCTTGTAGTGAGACTCTGAACAACCTGTAGGTAGACCCTTCCCTAAAATACAAAATAAATAAATAAATGTAAAATATTAAAATTGGGAAAATATAATAATAGGAACTATTCAGAAAAAAATCAATTAAGCCATCAAATATTAAGTACATGTTAGCTGTGATTTATTTTTCCAGGTAGGGAGTAGTAAGACAAAATTAAGTGGTATTATGACTTTATTTTCTAGATAAGAATACAGTGGGTATAATTACAAATTGTAATTTATTCTAGATATTAACCATCCATTTTTATGTTATATGTAGAAGTATGTTTCAATGAGAAAGGACCTGTGATTTCTATTAAGATAAAATACATTTTAAGCTGAACAAATAGCGACTGCTATGATCTTTCTAAAGCCCATGTATGCCTTGTATCAGAAAGGAATGAAAAAGATGTAAAACAAGGATAAAGGATGAGAGCCACTCTTACTGGGGTGAGATGGAATCTTAGTGTTGCTTCAGTTTGCTTCTCTGGAAAGACAAATGATGTTGAACATTTATCACACGTTTATTTGCCATTTGAATTTCATGTTCATCTGAGATTCATCTCAGGTGCCCGTTTTCTGCTTGGGTCTTTGAATTTGGAGCAGTTTCCCATTCTTTTATATCTTCTAGATGTACTCTTTTGTCCATGGTACAACTTGCTATATTTCTTTTTCCACTCTATAGATTGTGTTTTCACTCACTGATGATTTCTTTCATTGTGCAATAGCTTTTTTTTAAAAAAAAATGTATTTAGTACAGGATCTCACTACACAAATCAGACTTGTAATGATCCTTCTGTTTTCAGCCTCTCAAGCACTAGAATTACATATGCTGCCATGCCCAGACTCAGTAGCCATCTCAGTGGGCCCTGGGGGCAAGCCTGGCACAGCACGGAACAGAGGTGGGAACTGAATTTTGCTCTATGAGCTTGCCTACGCAGGTGCTTCAGTCTTCTGAGCAATCTGGACAGCCCTCTGTAATAGCTTTTTCAATAAGGTGAAATCCCATTTGTTGATTCTTTGTAATATTGCCCTTGCAGTCTGGGATATGTTGAAGAAGTCTCTGCCTATACCTCTGTCCTTGAGATTTATGCTTATTTTCCCTCCCAATAAACTTAATGTATCTATTTCAAAATTTAGATGTTTGATTCACTTTCACTTTGGTACATGGAGACAGATGTGTGTCCAGTTTTAGTTTTCAGCATGTGGAGAGTCACTTTTTCTAGAACCATTTATCAAAAGACTATCTTTTTTCAAAAAATCCACTGATAAGAAATACTGGCAAGGGGCTAGGGAGTTGGCTCAGTAGAATAAGCGCTTGTCTGGCAAGTGCAAGGGCCTGAGTTCAATCCCTGGTTCCACAAAAAAAAAAAAAAAAAAAAAAAAAAGAAGAAGAAATACTGGCAAAGCTGTGAGGAAAGATGAACTCTTCTCCACTGCCGGTGGGAATATAGACTGGTACAGCCACTGTAGAAATTAGTGTAGAGATTCCTTTAAAACCTAGAATTAGTGGTCACATTTGAACTAGCTATACTCCTCCTGAGTAGCTTCCCAAAAGAATTAAAACACCATACCACAGTGACAAATATGCACCCATATGTATAGCAGCGCAATGTGTAATAGGTAAATCTTGGAAACAACTCAAATACCCATCAACTAAACAATGGATAAAAATATATATTTTGTACTGGAGTATCACTCTGCAGTAAAACATGATAAACTGAAGACTTTTATAGGTAAATGGGTACAACTCGAGTCTGTACTGATAAGTGAAATAAATCAGACCCATGAGTATGAACATCATATGGTCTTCCTATAATAAGAAAATGGGATATGAAACATCCAGTGGGTATGGTGAACTGGAAAGAAACTGTGCAAAGGAAGGACAAACTGTAATAGGGGAAAGAGGAAAGGAAGAAAGGGAAAAAGAAAAAAAAAATATGTATGCACAAGATAGTTCAGACCCAGCTAGCTCCTCTTAGTTCCTTGAAAAGAATGTTTTCTAATATTATTCAAACAATATATCAAGCTTATATGTTGTACTGTGATTAACAACTGCAAAGACAGTAGACAATGTATCAGCTATTGTAACTGTCCTACTAACTTGTTTTGCGTTTCTTCTCTTTAAAATTTCAGTTAATTTAACTTAATTAAAAATGGTAATTTATAAAACGTTTAAAAAATTGTTAGAGCATTACCTCAAACTAGAGATTTTTCTTTTCTTGAAGAATATTCACACAAATTTGTTTAGTAAAAAGCAAAATAGAATATAGAATCTATCAACTGAAATAAAATTTAATATAAATTACCATGTTAGGTAAGGTAAAGGAACTAATGTAAGTGTAGTGTTTTTACAAAACACAATCATACATTTGGTTTCATTTTCTCTTTAAAAATGAGGACAAAAGGACAATAATATATCAATATTATGTACTTTGCAAAGTAAAATATTTAAACTCTAAAACTAGAAAAATAATTTGGAAATTATATGAAAATTAAAAATATTCACTCATTGCAATATATATGAATTCATATTTATCATACATATGTTATATATATGAATTCCTGTCTTTCATTAATCCTGAAAAGTTTATGACTGGTGTCTCATTAACTATGTTTTGCTGTCATTGTTTTCTAGAAGTAACTGTAATTACTTTGCTATGTCTCCTAAATTTCTATGTCTCATCTCCTTGATCTCTATGAGAAATATGTTTTAAAATATAACTATTACATTCATAATAATATCTGTGTTGTCCCAGTTACATTTTTGTCATTTCTGGGACAAATACCTGACACCCAAACTGCAGGAAGGAAAGGTTTGTTCTGTTCAGAGTTACTGGAGGTTTCAGTCCATATTCCACTGGCTCCTTAGCAGAGCAGCACAGGGCAGACAGCATCCCTTCATTGCGGTGGTAAAGAGCAGGGAGCCAGAGGAGGGGTAGCAGCAACAACGGCTATAGAGGTCTGTCTCCCTTGAGTTGCATTCAGGCTATCCGCCCCAGGCCGGGTGTAGCACTCACACCCATAATCCCAGTAGCACTCACACCCTTTATCCCTGTGGATCATGAGTTAATCACAAACTCTAGATGTCTGTCCCATGACTGCATGAGGTTTTTGGGAAGACAACTAGACACAAACCATAGTATATGTATTTTTTATATTGGTGGCTTTTGCTGAATTTTAAGATTAACACAAGATGAAGTATTACCATTGTTACACAATTTTTGATAATGAAGAGAGTGACAGAGAAACTCTAGTTTCTCCTGGATTAAGACTCCTAGATTAAATAACCTTGTTTCTGTTCAAATTGTGTAAGTGTTTCACCTTTTACTGAAGTCTCCTTGGTTGAAATATTTAGCATCATCTGGATTCTGTATGCTTTGTTGGAGTTGTGTCCAATGGTCATCAAACTTATTTTTTTCATAATGCAACATGTATTTATTTATTTATTTATTTTTGTTATTTTATTTTTTTATTGAAGTACAAATATCAATGAGACAGTTTTAAGACACCTTAACAGGACAGATTCAATAAATTAATACATTGCAAACTGCTTTCATAAAGTTTTGGTATTGTACAAGGTGCATACATGATATTATACTTACAGACATTATTATAGCAGATGTTCCTGCCATAGCATAAAGCTTGTGGATTCTCAAAGCTGGCATTTGAGGCTCATGTCTGACCAAAATCATTTCCTCAGTGTCCTAATCTTTTGGTTCATAAGTTATTTGACAGAGAGTTATTTTTCTCAGGGTTTATTAAGTGCATGTTGAAGTGAGCTGTAAAGATTTAGACATCTATTTTTACCTTTTAATTTTCACTACTAATTTTAGTCTAGAAAGTGACAAACAGGATAAAGCCAGTGAGTCAGCCTCACAGCAATCCTTCCTCCAAAGTCCCTGGTTGATTTCTTTCTGCAAGCTTTAGAAATTAACTTTCTCAATATTCCTACATTAATATCACTTCTCTACTTAGGTATTTTTGAATTTTCCCATGTTGTTAAAGTCGTAAATAAATAGTTGGGCTCAACATGCTTTTTTTTTTTTTTTTTTTTTTTTTTTTTTTCCTTTTGGTGGTACCTGGGATAGAACTCAAAGACATTATACTTGCCAGGCAAGCACTTATTCCACTGAGCTGTCTCTCTGGCCCCCTCAAAATGCTTTTTGAAAACAATTTTGCACATACAACCTAGGCGGACCTTGCTTTCTGACAAGATGATTTCACTCTCCATGCTGAGACCACTTTGAATTCCTGCCTTTACAATTTAGCGAATAGAAGAGCCACAATCAAGCCCCTTTTGGCAATTCCTGCTCATATGTACTGTTGAGAGTTGATTATTCTTGCTATGAAGTAGAGAGAGTATTTTTTACTTCATTTCTCTCAAAATTAAGGTAAAATGGAATACTATGTATAAATAAATATGTTTTGCAAAATATGAAGCACTGCTCAGATCTCTTTCTTCATCCCTATTGATTTTTATTTTTGAAGGAATTTTTTTCATTCTTAACTGTATACTTTAGGCTGACCCTTGTTGTTAGCTGGCTCAACCAACTTCATTTTATGAAACTTATGTGAACTCCATTTTGTGATATCTTGTCCTCTCTTTTGTAAACTCGTACCCATGCCTAGCCACAAGATGTGACTGTTTGTACAAATAAGAAAGTGTTTCTCAGCATTCCGAGAGAAGATAAATAAATGTTCTTCAACATTTACATAAAGGTAGTGAAGTTGTCTTCAGTGCTATCTATCTGAATTTATTCTGAAGTTTTTCTAATTCTCCTCAAGTGCTTTGCAAATAATTCTCCTAAACTACCCAAAAGTGGTTATGGAGCAGTGCTCTGAGTTCTTGATACTAAGTTAGAGGTTGTCTGTC
Source organism: Ctenomys sociabilis (assembly GCA_004027165.1). NCBI lineage: Eukaryota > Metazoa > Chordata > Mammalia > Rodentia > Ctenomyidae > Ctenomys > Ctenomys sociabilis. The sequence goes on along the minus strand of PVKA01013746.1, from coordinate 10,844 downwards.
TTTCATACATGATGGACAGTGTGGCCGGGTAGAATTTCCTCTGCTCATAGTTTCTTGAGTGTTTTAAAAGTACCATGGCATTTTCTTTCAGTGCAGCGTATTGTTGTGCAGGCATCTGTTGCAAAGCCCACCTCCTCTACCTATAATGGCCTGTGCTCAAGTGCACACTTTCTCTCACATTCAGTATACCCTGGAATGTCAATTGAAATATTTTATTTTTTTAATAATGAGGGTTTCCTTGACTAATAATTTTACTTATCTCTTGTGCTCCACTAATTCTTCATGAAAACCAAATTCCATAAAATTAGATAAACCAAAAGTAGGCTCCATAAAAACAATCAATAAAATAAATAAGCCATTCACTAGGTTGAGAAAAAATAAACCTTAAAAATTACAAATATCAATAATTATAGTACCACATCTCAGGCCCCATGTGTAACTCTAGGCACCAAAATTCAGTAACCTAGGTGAAATAGATTAATTCTGTCAAATAATCAACTCACTAAATCTCATACAGAAACAGACAATTATCTACTGAAGAAATTAAATAGTTAACTTTCCAATCAGAAGTCATCAAGCCAAGATGAATTACATAAAACACCAAAGATATGATAAACAAGAGATAATTGTTAAAATGGACCTCATTAAAATTTAAAAATCACATTGTGTAAAATACGTCAAGATAGAAGACAAGTTACAAATTGAGCAAAAAAGAATTTATCAAGCAAAGAAGTGTCACTGAACATGTATAAAGAACTCTTGAACTTCAAAAGTAAGAAACCAAAACCAGGTCAAACAGTGTCAGGAAACTAAGACAACCTTTGTTATCTGTAATCCATTCATAATGTAATTCAGCACTAAAATAAAAAAAAAATGTATGGAACAACATAAGGTAAATTTATGAACATATTATGAAATAAAGGAGGACAACCTGAGGATTGTACCTCTTGTGTGATTCCAAATGCATGACATTCTGGAAGAGGCAAAAATGTAGAACTAGGAATGCAAAATTGGATGAGCTGGGGCAGAGCACAGAGGCAGAGCATAGAGGTTAGATCAACAGATGCGTTTTGTGCGATGCTCCAGTGGCGGGTACATGTCATCATACATTTGTCAAAACACCGTGGAATAACTCAGTGGCTCTTGGGTGATAACAATACATAAGTTAGGCTCACTGACTAACAGAGTACTGGTGTGGTAAAGGCTGCTGATAACTGAAGCTGTGGATGCATGTGGATGCAAGATGTACAAGAAAGCTTCTGGTACTTTCTTGTTAATCTTACTGTGAAGCTCAAAGTGATTTACATATTAAAGTTTACTAATTTAAAAAAATAGTGTAAAAGTATAAAGGCACTAGGGTCTATGAAAACATGCTCAAAATATAAAATTCCGAAAGATTCTCTTCTGTTCCCTGAATATTTGAAATCACTTTTAAGCATGTTACAGAAGCAGTGTGATACTTGCCTACATCAGAAGAGATTTTTAAAATGGCATGTGCTGTGGCTGTAGCTCACTTGTATACATTGCCCTTGTATGTATGAAAGCATGGCTTTGATTCTCAGATGCTTGAGGGGGAAAAAAGAAAATATAGAAAAAATATAGAACTAAAATAACATCACAAAAGAGAAAAATCTTCCTAAGAAATTTTTCCAAAAACGATTCCAACCTAGATTAAGAGATATCACATAGAATGACATAATATGCACTTTTCAAAGTAGCTTAACTTCAAAGCAGTCGAGATTTGCAGCAGCAAGGTGAAAGAAAATGACAGAGCAGATAGCAACAAGACTTGGTCCCTCCACTGGAACAAGGACAGAGCTCCCAAGATCACTAGAATTAATTATTCTAACATCAATTATTATCTGCACATCTACCATATCAATAAGGTCTTTGGTGAAGAAAAGGCTGGTAACTTTTTCGTGAATTTCAATAGTTTGTATTGGGACTATAGTGTTTCAATCCTAGGGTGTCCAGTTCTAAAGAAAGGGGCCCACATTCCTGGTACAATGTGCAGGATCAGGCAGGACAGTAACAACCAAGTCCTCCAAGGATCAGTGTTGAGTACAGTATTTGAATCTGCCTAGTGGTTCACTGAGAGACCTGTACAGAATCTATCCCTTGGTTTCCTACCTTTAGACTGAATTTCCTCCTGAGCAGCACCTGAGAAAAAATTTAAGGACATATAATCTGCCCCAATCCCAGTATAAGAGATTGAACCCAAGACACTCAGAATGAGTTACATCCACAGCTTTTTTATTCTTCATTTTGAAACAGGACTCAATAAGCCATTAAATTGCCCAGGCTGGTCTTAACATTATGATCCTTCTGTTTCAGCTTCCTAGTACGCTGATATTACAAGAACATGTATCACCACATCTGGTTTTTCCATTCTAAAATATTTTCCTTAGGCCAAAACATTCAGTGAAATATCTGGCAGATCTCTACCTGACTATAGAAATAGCAGAATGTAGATGTCAATAGCCACATAAAAAGTATTTGGAAAAGCCAGTTAGAAGAAAACTAAACAAATGAATGATGGCAGTCTTCAGCAACACAATGTCAATCACTAGAAAGGAAGAAAAGTATGATATTCGGAGTTACAATGCATTAAAAATGTTCAGCTTTCAACAACAATACAGATAAAAGCACACAAAAATAAAAGCCAGAAATTGTCTTATTCACAGGAAAAACCAAATTCAAAAATCCTTATTGAGAATGTTTAGATATTGTGCATATTAGAGAAATGTACTGGTTATCACAAATTACACAAATAATTGAGGGAAACTATGGATAAAAACCTAAATGAAATAAGGACAAAGGCATATGAAAAAGTAATATTTTTTTTATGGAGGTTGAGAAAAAAACTTTATTGGTAGAAAAGCTTCTGTCAGAGAGGAACAGAAGGGGGGCCTGAGCAGGTTGCCCCAATAATTTTTAAAAAGAGACAGAAATTACAAAATGAAACCAATTTTGTATCTAAAAAGTGCAAGAATAGAAACATAAAAAGGGTTCAAAGCAGACTGAACTTTCCCTCAGATAGAAAATTGGTAAATTTGAAAGTAGTTCAAGTGAAACTCTCCAGCCCACGGAACAGAAAGAAAACTAATAATAAAACATTAACAGGACCTAAGAGATGATGGGAGATATCAATAAGCATACCAAAGTATACACTATAGAATTCTCATAATGACAGAGAAACAGAAAAAAATATTATAAATTAAATGGATGCAACTTGAGACCATACTCCTCAGTGAAATAAATCAGACCCATATGTGTAAACATTATATTGTCTCACTTGTGTGAGAAAATGAACAAGTAAATAAGATCTGAAATGTACAATATTGTAAACTGGGAAGAAATTCTTCAAAAGATAAGGCACACTGTGATGGGGAAAGGGAAAAGGAAGAAAAGAAAAATGAAAAAATATATATGTATACACAAGATAGTTAAGATCGTCGTACAGCTAGCTTCTTTTGTTCCTTGAAAAGAATATTTTGTGATGATATTGTTTAGACAAGATATCATGCTTGTATCTTATACTGTGAATAACTACTTTGAAGACCAAATTTAACAATAACTATTTTAACTGTCCTATTAATCTATTTGGAAACTCCATCTCATTGTTATGTTTAACTTGTTCTCATTGTAAAAATGAACAATAACAAAAAACAAATAATGATAAAAAGCTGTGCAAATCTTGGAAAGAGATTAATCTATACATCTCTAAAATTCAGGTAACTCCAAGAATGACACACTATTAGAGATACACATGAGATAAGCATGGAAAATAATCACTTTCAAAAGTCAAAGACAAAAATTCAAAGTGGTGACTGAGAAGCAACAGATGCATAAGTTATCCTCGGTACAAGATGAACAGTGAATATAGTATTAGAACAATGGTGGTCTGAAAATCATGAGATACTATTTTTAAATGCTGAGAGGCAAAAAGTCTATGAAAAAATTTATATATAGCAAAACTATTCTTCACAAGTAAGGATAAATCAATATATTGCTAGGAAAACAAGACAAAAGAGTTGAAGTATAGTTGCCCTCTGAGAAATGCTAATGTGAATCCTTTAGAATAAAGCAAATGAACACTATGTGGTAGCTTCAATCTCTATGAAGAAATAACATTGGTAAAGGTATCACATAGCTAAATATAAAAACAAATAATGTAGCTTTGGGGCGTAACATCACCTGCCCCATCTAGCATACCCAGGGTGTTCCTCATTATATTCTCTCTTTTTGGTTTTCCAGTACCTGGGTGCATTGGACTCAGGACCTTGCATTTACCATTTATTCTACTGAGCTACCTCTCCGACCCCTTACTAATTTCTTAAATGGTTCCCAAGCCAATCAAGTTGAGCCCTAAGTTTAAAGATCACATATTTATGATCATTATTTTAAATATTTTGAGCAGTATTTCTTTTATACTTATTTGATTTATTTAAATATACATTTCTTGATCTTACAAATAAAAAAAATTTAAAATATGTATTTAAAAATAGAAGCTAGAAAGACTACTGATTACTACAAAATGATGTTTAACAATTAAATACTTCTATAACCAGAAAGTCTGCTTGTGTTCACATATTGAAGGACATATTGTTATGATGACCGTACTTTCCAAAGCAATCTACTGATTAAATGTAATCCTTATCAAAATCCCAGTGGATATGAATCCTGGTTAAAAAGAATATTCCAATTGATTTTATTTTTGAAGAACTGGAAAAGAAATCCTAAAATACCCAAGCAATTCCCAGATAAAACAAAAAAATACTAACTAGAATTAAGAGAGAACAAGAGTCTTAGAGGGCTCACACTTCCTGACTTTGAAACTTAATATATAGGGGCCGGGGAGATAGCTCAGTGGAATAAGCACTTCCCCGGAAAGTGCAAGGGCCTGAGTTCAATCCCCAGTTCCACCAAAAGAAAAAAAAATAATAATAAAATAAAACTTAATGTCATTTGTTGACTTTATAATAAAATATCCAGAACATATATAGAGATAGAAAGCAGATTATTGTTTGTGAGGCAAGGCTCTGATGAGAGTTGTGGAGAAAGGGAAATCGTTATTACTGTAAAAACACTTTTTTTTAAAAAGTTGAGATTGGTGGCTGCATAGCATTGTGAATGCACTAAATGTCATTGCATCAAACATTTTAAAAACATGGCTTGCAACTCATATGAATTTTTACACTCACAACCTAAACTGTTAGGCTACCCACATAAGTGTTGAGGTTTGATTATTCAATAATTATAAGTAGAAAGATAAAAAATTTCTAGATTTTGAAATAATGGCTTTAATGATGGCTTTAACACTTTGAATATGTCATCTGTATTCTCATAATCTTAATTCTACAACTATGCTGGGGATGAGATATAGGGGACCATGAAGTCTTTTTCTGTGTTATTTGTTCCAGCCAATGCTCAAAAATTAGGATCTTTAATAGAAACATTTATCTAAATGGGGAATCTGAAACACTTTTTGTATAGGTCGCGCATAGCACTTCCAGCGTTTTGTGCTTCCTGAGTCTCTGATAGGAGCCATTGGTTACTCTTTAATGCTCTTCATTTTCCTAGTTGGTATGAATGTTTCTGTTGTATCCGTATCTTTGTTGTTGCTCAGTCTTAACTTCCCACCCTCAGCCTACTGTGGGACAAACAAGGCAAAAGACAGAAAAATGTCACAGAGAGATAATTTCATGAGTATGACACTCATGCAAATTCTTTCAAATAGCCTTAGCTTCTGAAGAGAGAGCCTTTGTGCCCGCTCTGAATGAAAATCAGCTTGCAATAACTGAAAGGAGCTCAGCTCCTCCTTTACCACAGCGAGGAATCATCCAACATCTATAAACTCTAAGTTCACTTTTCTTCCTGATGGCTGCAAAGTGATTCATAAACATGGCTGCATTTTCAAACTAGTGAAAATCCATGAATATTTTCAGTGAAAATTCATGAATACTGTTCAAGACAGATTTTACTTGAGAACAATACATACAGGCAAAATACAAATAAAACAAAAACTGTCATGTCACTTCTGTCTTTTAGGAAAAATACAAAAATCACATGACAGTTAAATGTCGTTTCACAATCTTATGTTATAAAATCTTCACAATTGGAAATAATGTCATTACTTTCTTCTATTGGTAAACATTGAAAGATGTATTTGTGCTTAATATTCATTCTTAATTGTGTCTAATAATTTAGGTGAGTCCTATAATGACTAAAATTTTAGTGCCATAATTTCCCCATCATTGACCAGAACTGTAATTCATTATTTACCTGTAGAGTAGAATTAATGTAGTTAAAAAGTGTGGTACAAGCTTTATTTTTAAGGCAATACTCCACCCTGTGGCTGAATATGAAAAATGCATACAAATTCAATGACAAGCATTTATAAATCCCAAATGTTTACAAATCCAAAATGTTTATAAATCCAAATACTGGTAAAAACAGCCTACTTTAGGATTGACTTTCTCTTTGAAGAAAAAGGAGAGCAAATGTATTTTTAATAAGTGGCCACATGAGAGCCAAATTTCCATCTAATTCAGACAAAAAGAACTCTTGACATTACACCTCTCTCTAGGCCATGTTAGTAATTAATTTAATTTAATTTATTTTTTAAATGGACTTGGTACAGGATTTCACTATGCAGCTCAGACTTCTAATGATCTTTCTGTTTTCAGTCTCCCCAGTGCTAGGATTACGGTGTGCCATTGTGCCTAGCCAGTTCAGCACAGCTTGGGGTGGGGTTGGCATGGCCTGTGGGTTGAGGATCAAACCCCGATCTCTGAGCTTCCCAAGCAGGCTCTTAGTCCACTGAGCCATCTCATTGGCCCTAATAACTAATTTTAATAGGCGTATTTTTATAAAAACTTTTAAAATTTAAAACCTGAGTATTTCATTGTGTTCCCTAAGAGAAAAACAGGGTAAAAACTTGATGAAATACAAGAGAAGTTAAATAAAATTTAAAATTAATGTCAGTACATATTATGATATCAAAATTTTTAAATACCAAAAGAGAAAACATGTTTGATTTAAAACAAAAAAACATATTTATCGTGAAAGGAAACTCAATATTTCAAGTGAAAATAGTAACATATTTTATCATTAAAGTGCCTGTCGGGGCCAGGGAGATGGCTTAGTAGCATAAGCGCTTGCCTGGCAACTGCAAGGGCTTGAGTTCAACCTCCAGTTCCCTAAAAATAAATAAATAAATAAAGTGCCTATAGCTATTACAATATTCAATTTAAAATTAACATTAAAATATTTCATATTAAAATTTAAGGTTATGGGTTTTTATTTAAAGAGAAAAACAAAATAATGCTACAAAATTTCAAAACAAGATAATAGAGTAATAGTTAATATATGGCATATTGTTATCTTCAAAGGAGTTATTCAGAGTATAAGATATAGTTGCAGGACTCCGCCATCCTCTTCGATCCCATCCGCGCCCACCCAGCCCCAGAGACCGGCCAGAGACAGCGCGGCCGAATCCAACATCCTCCTCCATCTGCCCACAATGCCCAGCCAGAGACCAGCCTAAGACAACAGCTGACACCAGCGGCCTCCTGGATCCCTCCCCAAGCTCTCCCAGCAAGAGGGAATTTACACAACTCACCAGGCTTCCCAGATCAGTGAGAGTGTGGTGAGTCTGAGGGAGAGCCATTGGCTTCTTCCCACGCGTGTGACCGGATCCCTGCCCCCAAGCCCTCCAAACCAGCGACTGGCCTGAAACCTTAGGACCCACTCACCAACACCTCCCCGGATACCCTGCCCTAAAGCCCGCTGAACGAGCGGGAATTTCCCCGATTCTCTGGGAATCAAAGTTCAGTGAGTGTAGAACTCCAGGCCCGCCGGGCGGAGAAACATTTTCCAGGGATTCCCTGCCCCCCACCCAAACCCCCATGGCCTGGTGAGAGCTCCAGGCACACTGTGCCAGAGAAACATTTCCAGGTGATTACCGGTCCTACCCCACAGCCCCAGACCCAGTGCAGGTCGACCTGGAGTGAGAACCAAGCCTGCCATGCCAGAGGGAAATTTCTCAGCAATCCTTGGTGTCACACCACACACTGAAATCCAGCACAGCCTGGCCTGTGAGTGAGGGCTCCAGGCCCACTGCACCAGAGGGACCATTCCCAGCCTATTCAGGTTACGGCCGGTAGACCCGGATCCAGCACAGGCTGGCCGATCCAGTACAGCCTACTCAGTGAATAAGATCATCCACTATCCTTTTGTGAGCCCAGAAGACCCACCAATGCCGAGGCCCGCCCACCTGGGGAATGACCTGCTTGACACAGGAGAGCTGACCCCAGGAACCAACAGAGGGGAACAAAGAACCTGAAGCAAAAAAGGAACTGAACACAACAACTAGATCCAGGATAGGAATACATCGAAAATCTCAAACTTAATAGACTGGCACCTAAATCTCATAACAAGCTAAGGTTATAGCTGCACCAAAGCTCTACACCAAAGGTCAAAGGTCAGTGCTATACAAAATGACAAAGAGAAGGGGAAAAATGCAATCCCACACCTTGAGTCCATCAGGAAGGGCAGAGGACACTACCTCAGCTGAAATGAATGAATTAACAGATACAGCAGCAAAGGAGCAACAGCAGAAAGCTATAGAGGAAATAAAATGAGAAGTAATTCCCCAAATTAAAAAAGAAATATCTGAATACATAGTATCTGAAATAAAGAATGAATTCCAAAAACATTGGGTGGAAAAACTATGCTCACCTAGAACAAGTGCAGAGAGCAATATTCCAGCTGATATATATGAATTAACAGCATCTGAAGCAAAGAAACAACAGCAGAAAGATCATGAGGAACTCAAAGCAGAAATAAGTTCTGAAATTAAAAAAGAACTTTTTGAAGTCATAGCATCTGAAATACAGAAACAAGTCCAGAAATATACAGAGGAAATCCAACTTGGAAGAAACACAGCAGAAAAAGAATTAATAACTACCTCTAAAGAAGACATGGATAAAAAAAATTGAGGAGACCAGAAATACTATGGATTGCTTGAATGAGCAATACAGAAAAGAAATAGAACACATGAAACACAGTCAAAGAGATATAGAAGAACTAAAAACATCAATCACGAGTCTACAAAACCATCTGAGTGAAAGTGAAGACAGAGTTTCAGATCTTGAAGATGCAGGAGGAACTAGTGAAAAGGTGAGAAAGGATCTCCTAAAAACAACTAGAATGCAGTAAAAAATAATCCATCTCCTGCAAGATGATGCCAGGATGAACAATGTGAGAATAATTGGTATCAATGAGAATGAAGGAGTCAATACAAATGACATAAAAAGAATTTGGGGAGAAATAATCACAGAAAACTTCCCAAATATGAGGAAACAATCCAACATTCAGGTCACCGAAGCATAAAGAACACCATATAACTTCAACCCAAGTAAAAACACACTGAGACATATAATAGTTAAGATCCCAGAAATCCAACACAAAAATAATATACTGAAAGCTGTGAGAGAGGAAGGAACTCACATTCAAAGGAAAACACATCAGAATTACAGCCGACTTCTCTACACAAACAATGAAGGCAAGGAGAGCATGGAGCAGAGTTCTTCAAGTCCTACACAAAAACAAATTCCAGCCCAGACTATTATACCCTGCAAAACTCTCTTTCAAGTTTGATGGAGAAGTGAAATACTTCCACGACAAAGAACAACTAAAGAATTTCATGATGACAAAGCCATCCCTTCACAGGCTACTGAAAGATGTTCTAGAGAGAGACCACAATGACCAGAACTCCATGAATGAGAATGGAAGGAACCCACTAAACAAGACAATTAAACACAAGTTATAGAGGAATAAACAACACCAAGTAAATATCATGACAAACATAAGTCAATACATTTCAATCATAACCATCAATGTAAACACATTTAATTCTCCAATTAAGAGAAATAGACTGGCATAGTGGATTAGGAAACAAAATCCAACAATATGCTTTATACAAGAAACACACTTAACTCACAAGGACATTCATAGGCTCAAAGTCAAAGGATGGAAAACAATATTACATGCCCCAGCACCACAGAAAAAAGCAGGAGTAGCAATTCTATTTTCAGACAGTCTACACTTCAAACCAAGTATGATCAAACGACACAAAGAAGGCCACTACATATTGGTCAGGGGAAATATTCAAGAGCAAGAAGTAACACTCATAAATATTTATGTACCAAACACAGGAGCACCCAACTATGTAAGACAAATCTTAAGGGACATGAAAATCTTAATGTCTAAGAACACAGTCTTAAAAGGAGACCTTAACACACTCTTATCTCAAAAAGATAGATCAACCAGACAAAAAATTAGCAAGGAAGTAGCAGAACTGAACCAGAGCTTGGAACAAATGGACCTGGTGGACATATACAGAGTGTTCCACCCAACCACAGCTGAATACACATTTTTTTCAGCTGCACATGGGTCATTTTCCAAAATAGACCTCATAGTCCAGAGGTCATGCCTAAGTATATGCAAGAAAATAGAAATTATCTCTTGCATACTATCTGACCACAATCCAGTGAAACTGGAAATAAACGACAAAAGAAAGAAGAAAACCCCACTAAACTCATGGAAACTAAACAACACCCTACTCAGCAATCAATGGGTTATCCCAGGGATGCAAGGATGGTTCAATATTCGAAAATCTATAAATGTAATACACTATATTAATAGACTGAAATCTAAAAACCACATGATCATCTCAATTGATGCAGAGAAAGACTTTGACAAAGTCCAACACTCATTCATGTTCAAGGTCCTACAGAAAATTGGAATAGATGGACTCTATCTTAACTTGATAAAAGCCA
>PVKA01013745.1:0-54245 GCA_004027165.1 Ctenomys sociabilis | reverse complement strand
TGTATATTTTGCTATTTTGCTATATGTGTACATATATATACTGTATTACTCTTGCTTTCAGAACATATTGTTAGTTATTTAGAACAAATTTAACAAAACCTGATGATAAAATGCTGATGTATACTATTGATAAAAACAATAAACTAAACAAATTAAAAGTGTCATTTGAGAAATAAAGAAAAATTATTAATTTTAGAATGTTTTCTAGTATATGTATAGATATTACTGTATAAAAGTATAAATAATTGTGATTTCTATATATTTTTCACTACTAAACTTTTCAGTGCAGTGTTAAGAGGAGAAATAAAAGAGAATGCTATTTATAAAAATATGTACAAAACTTAGAAGTCATTATTTTAAAAGTGATTAATAGTAAGTTATTACATAGAGTTTTTAATAAATCAGCAAGTCATTATATGAAGTCTATTACTAATTAATATTTTTTGTATTAAACTCATATTTAATATGCTAAGTACAAATTTAAATTAATAATGTAGTACAGAATTAAATACAATTATCAACCATTAAACTCAGAGCATAACAAGCGTTTGATGTGCAAACTTAAAAATAATTCAAAAAATGGTATCACAAAAATAAAATGTGAAAATATACTAATTAAAAGTATAAAATGACAAAAAATTGAAAGGAAACGTGATAAACTCTTTCAAGAAAACTCAAAGTTAGCATTCAGAAAAGAAAAACAAATTGTTTAAAAAGTAAACAAGTGTTATAAACAAACAACTCACAAAAGAAATGGAAATATTCATCAGACTATGTAAATACATTCAACCCAATTTAATCAAAACAATAGTTATATTTCAATTTAATTATATTAGTGTGAAAATTTTAGGGTAAATAGAATTTTAAAATGACATTGGGCACCATGTCTTCTACACCAAGGCAATCTTATTTCAATTTGTTCTGGGGCCCGCCATGCCAGCCCTGCCCCAGGGCACATTGTGATAGCAATTGAGACTTGGCATGGTGGCATGCACCTGTAATACCAGCACTTGAGAGGCTGTAAACAGGAGGATCAGTACAATTCCAATCTATGCAGTAAGACCCACTAGATCCTATAGACCCTGTAAACCCTCCCCTAAATACAGAAAAAAAAGAAATTTGTTCTAAGTTAAAAATCGTGAATATAATAAGCAAAAATTTGTGAAGATGATTTCCATAATTATTTAGAAACTACTTAATAACATGCAGTGAAATCTTACACATCACAGTTTTGAATTTCCAACTACACCTTACTATTTCTGCAGATACATTACAAATCTGAAGTGGTTTTGCCATCTATCTTTTAATACAAATGATGCTGTTTACCACAATCTTTTTTTTTTTGTCCCATTAATTGGCTAGATTTTCAGGAGGTGTGATTCATTGATGCCACGTTAGTGTCTGGTGCTCATGTGGAATAGAACCGTATGTACTAGATATTTATGAATTACCCTATGACATAAGAATTATCTCTCACTTTGTTTCAAATATAAAGAAAAGAAGATATAGACAAGTCAGTAACTGGCTGTTAGCAGAAGCCAGAGAATACCTGGAGGTAACTACACTGCACTCACTGTTACCGTTTATATACAGCTTATCAAACGTAAATTGCCTCTACATTAATACTACTTAAGCCATTCTAAATTTCAGACCCACAGGAAAACTCTCTATACATGTTCTCCTAATTCATTCTCCATGCAGAATTTCTTCACTTGCAATTTTGTGACATAGAGATGCACCTTCCCAGCCCTGTGGACATAGTTCAGTGTGACAGTCTTCAGTAATCAGTGCCTCCCACACAAACAAACCAAAAGAATGAGGAAAACAAAAAAAAAAAAAAAAGGTCATTCTATGAAAATTGACAAGAGAAAAGCAAACAGTACAAGACAATCTGAGGACAGGAGCATAAAGGGAATAGGAGAAGCACCTTTCTGGTTTGACATTCCCAAAATTCTGTAGAAATGATGAAAACAATTTTGCAAAATGTAGGGAAGTATTAGGTTTTCTCCTTTTACATTTCAGGTCTCCATAAATGTTTTCATTACTCCTAGGTTACAGTGGAGAAGAATGAGGCTTTTCATAGTTCTTGAACATGAGAAGAGTTGGACTGACCCCTGAGAATTAAACTTTAAATCATAAAATGGATGAGGAAAGAGATACACAAATTCATCATAAACTAACTTTGCCAAGCCAGCATCATTTTGCAGACACATGGCCCAGAGTGTATTTTTTAGCCTAGGAGCCCATAAAATGATCCTCAGAGGAAAACTAAAACCTCTCACATCCACATTTTGGGGATTCATGAGGCGCTTTCCTATGCTAAAGGCTCTGAGGAGTCTGGTAGGATTAGCACATTTGATTGTGTGTTTCTACACTTACTTGATAACATTTCTGTTTTAGAGGTGGAAAGCCTAGTAATTTAGGCTTTCATAAGAAGAATTTGTTGAGGTTGGATAATATTAATACTAAAATAAATAGATCCTTCTGTATATGTCACAATATTGTAGAATTAACATGAGTTATGGAAAAATAAAGCTATATTAACATGCTGAGCAGTCAACAGGAATCCTTAATCTTAGTTCTGCCATTTAGAAGCTCTTTGGCTCAGTAAGTTCTTTCACAATTATGAATTTTCTTTGATTAAACTGTAAATTGGGATTATAGTACCATTTGTGGCTTTACAAAATATGGTACTTATACTGAAGTCATGATTGACTTATAACGTAAATGTAAGTTATTTTCTGAGAGATACTTTCGTGGTAACTGGCAAGTTATTTTTAAACTGAAATGACTTGTACAATCTTTGTTCCTGTGTGTGAGCAAGGGAGTGTTTTCTCTTCCTGTTCTTTTTCTTTCTTTTCTGAAGTAATGGGGATCATGTTAGGATTCTGAGTTCATATTGGGCAAGCACTCTACTGGGCTACATGCCCTGCTCTCTACTAATTTTTTTTCATACCAGTATTCCTCAAACCTGTGTTTTTGTCTCATGTATATCAGTGACTCTGAACAGGACTAGATTCCAGTTTCTCCACCACAGTGGATGCCAATTAGGGCAGGAAGCTAAGGTCTTCACTGAGGCTCTTTGTTTACTTTATGCTTACTATTTTAATTATGATCTGAACCTAAATGCCACCTTAATTTCTAGAAATTCAGCACCCTTCTGTCTTGTTTTAGTGTTGTATCTATGGAACTGACTTATTTCTGTGTGTAATTTATAGGGAGGATAGCATGTAGGTACATAAAACCATATTAGTTTGATTCATTTTTTTTTTCATTTGAAAAGTAGTGCAAGATGGTAGAAGACGCAAATTAACAAATATAAACATTTAGAGAAAGTATAGCAAGATCACATAACTTTTAATGCAGCTTTTCATCTTTTCTTCCATTACTGTAATGGAAATTCCTTTAGAGATGTTAGTTTCATTTATTTAGATTATGTCATTTAAGAGTTTGAAGATAGTTTTAGTTTCACTTAAACTTAGAGCAGTGTTTATAAAACTTCCTTGGGTCTTAAAGAAACAGCTGATGCATTTCCAGGACAGCCAACTTGGAAATAAAGCACAGAGCTCCTTGCAGCATTTAAGAAAATGGTTCCCCCCTTGGGCGGACTTACTAGTGAAGACAATCAGTTTGGTAGCTTAAGAAAAATAAAAAAGACTCTAATAAACAAAATACAGTTGGCGTTTTAGAACACAGGGTACATGTAAAGCATATAATTGATTTAACCCAATTAAATCCCCTTTAAAACTATAAACAAATCTTCTTAATCATCTCCTGGTAAATTTCTATTTAAGTTTATTCTTTTGTGAAAGAACTTTTCAAGTCCCAAGGATACCACTGAGCAAACTGTTGTAGCAGGTTCCTTAGTGATACCCCAGGGCCCTGAAAGATTTAATGAGCCTTTAAAAGTGCCAAAGTTACTTTTAGGGAGCAACTTATAACTGGGGGAATTTAGCTAACCACACTGGAAAGTTTCTTTGAATAGTTTTGTGGATCAAGGCCAGATTATAAATAGGGAAGAAAGACTTCTCTATGAAATGAACTTTATTTGATGCTATCAGAGAATTGCTAATAATATTACAAATGCATGTCATATATAATATACAAGTAGTGATCAAATAAATGGAGAGATTTAAATTTAAAATAATATTGCAGTAAAAGATCCACTGCTATTAATCCTCTTCAAAACCCTTCTTCTTGGGACACACTTACTCCATCATTTTTTCTGCATTCTAAAACAGTTCTGGGTGTCCTCTTTCCTGAGTGTTTTTATAGGATTTGAAAAAAAATACAGATAATGCTGCTGTTAAGCATCAAGCAAGAGAAAGGCAGACTTGAAAACATATTAAGCTGTGCCCTCGATCTGCCACTGACAGATCTATCCCAAAGACAAATATTTTTAATGAAGAAATTATAGTAACCACAACAGCACAATTTACTTAGTGATGTTGTATTTCTCAATATACCCACTGTATAATACAGTTAGCAATATGCTTTTGAACTGTTAATTGATTATATATATTTATTCTGCTATGTGACATCACTTAAACTAACATCTTCCACACAGAGTTTGTGATGACTGGGGCACTGAATTATGTTAGTTTATAAGTGTTTAAATCAGAACACAGTAGTTTGACTTGTGCTGTTCATACACTAATATGGTTTGATTTTTCAGCAATACACAGTGTGCATAATGTAGTATTTCAATTATTCTTGGCAGCAGCATCTTAAAGATCTTTTTGCTTCTGTCTGTGCACTGCCTCCATGCTGCACCTTCAGAACTTTCAGCTAATGCAAGCATCAATATGTATATTTCTTTGTCTTCACTTCTGGGCTTTGTTACACAAAATCACATGAGCTAGAAGACTAAAAAAGCAGTAATTTTCAATTACAAATGACAGTATAACAATTGCTTTTTAAGGCTGGCCAAATAGCTCAGCAGATTAAAGTACCTACAAGCAGGCACAGGGGCCAGGATTTTGATCCCTCAGCCTATTGTGTTGGCCCCAACCCCTGAGGCATGCTGAGCTAGCAATTGAGACTGGGCATGGTAGCACATGCCTGTAATCCCAGATTTTGGGAGGCTGTAAATAGGCAGATCACTATGAGTATGATCTAGCAGTGAGACCCTGAACACCCTATAGACCATTTCCTAAATCACAGGAAAAAAAAAATTACTTTTTAAATATCCTTTATAACCATGTCACATGACCAAACATTAAAAGAAAACAATTCTAATTTGTTATGCTCTCTTCTGTTACCTTCATCAATCCATCCTTTCTTCTTCTGTGAGAAAAGAGTACCCTCCAGTGCAACACAGCTCCAGTAAATGAGTGGAATCATTCACCTCTTCCCAAGGCATGGAAAGAACTTTTCTTGTTCTTTTCAAGGTTTTAATTTTCCATTCATGTCCAGAATCTAATCATCTCCTAACTCTTGAACCACTTCTTCAATTACTTGTTCTTCAAGGGTTTTCTTTTGCTTAAACAACATTCAATTAATGATTCAGTTATTGATTTCACCTATCATGATAACTTCTCTGAATCAACATCAGATAACCCATACACATATGATTTCCTCCTTTGGGAACACAGCTGCTCTTCCCATGTGCACGACTTGACTTCTGGCTGTTACCCTTTCTAAGAGATCAACCCTGGCTACTCTTTCTCTTCTCAAGTCAGTTATGGCTTCCTTTCTATGCACCATCATGCCAATACATGATATCATTATAGAGCTTCATCAAGCCACATGGTAACTGTTACTGTGCCCATTTCCAAAATCTAGACAATGAATATACTGAAGGCAAATGTTGCTGTTTCCTACCCTGCTTCTGATACATAGTCATGACTCCATGATGTTCTTTAATTTACTGAATCAAAAAGCCAGATTGAGAAATGCTTTGCCATTCTTGCTCAGCACTGGAAGCAATTCCCATTTGCTACCTACTATTGCTCCCTGCATCCTGCAGTGTGCTTCTTCCTGTGTGATGAGCACATGTTTGTGCAAGAGGATCACTGCATAAGCTTAAGCTTGCTGAGAGTACACTTTTCTCCACATATATTAATTTCAAGATTATTTTCCATTAAACAACAGAAAAAAAATATTTCTTATTTGTAATTTTAATTAGCATGTCAAATACTTGGAGGATTTGTCGCTACCAAGTAGAATTGGTTCTCTAATATGAATGCAAAGCAGTTTCTTCAGCATTTCAAACACTAATGCTTCTCAGTCCTTAAGATGCAATAAGATTACCAAGATTTTATTAAAATACAGATTCTGATTAAATTTTGCATCTACAAGTCTGAGTTGGGTGGGATAATTTGCTTTCCTTACATATATTCAAATGGTGCCAGTCTATTTCACTAGGGACTACACTGATTAGCAACACCAAAGCCATCATCTCATGCTCCAAAATATCCAATTTTTAGTCTATAATTTAATCACTTAATGGCTATGCATAGAAGTGATATGTATCAGTGATGATTATATGAACTTAAACATTAACTAATTATTCAGTTAAGAGCTCACTCCTTTTCCTATAAATTAATATTTATTATGACTTAGAAAAATTCAGCAAAATACATGAAAGGTAATCTTTTCTGTTGTTGTTTCCATACTAAAAGCAATTTCAAACTGTGAAAGATTAGTCTGTAGTGATTTATGACTCACAACTTGAAGCAGTATAATACAACTTTTAGAAGGGTAGAGTCATGTCATAAAACCCGAAACAAGGTCTTAGTTTGTATTTTCCCGCCTGAGTTAAAATGTAAAGCGTGACCCTAGAGGTGCTTGTCTCACTGGGCGTGATGCATGAATACCCATTTCAAGGAGCGTGGAGCAAGGGGCATAACGAGGTCCCGAGCATGTGCAAGCCCAGCAGAGGAGCTGCCCCAATGCACCGGACAGAAGGCGCTCGTGGTAGCCAGCTTTGGGGTGATCAGGTCAGCTCTTGAGCAGGGCTGAGTGAAATGGCTCAGGCTTGGGATAGCAGCGTGGACACTTCTAGACCAGTAGTTTTCAGCCAAGATGGCACATAACCAACCAAGCTGTCTTCTCTTTTAGAAGCAGTCATCTCCTCAGGCCCTTCTTTGATTTACATAGCAAGGTAGAGGCAGATTTTAAGTATCAGTAGTTTTACATTTCCAAGGAGCCAACACATTAAGCACTCTAAATAAAATTCCTACTTCATGAGTTTCTAAGAACTTCCTCCTAACTACCAGGAAGGGCCCTCTAGTGTGACATTTTCCCCAGCCCTTCACTGGCAAGCATAAGGGCCTGAATTCAATCCTTGGTTCGCAAAAAAAAAAAAAAAAAAAAAAAAAAACCTTTCCCCAGCATGGCCGCTTGTGAGTCTCAGAGGGCATCAGACTCTCCTAAAGTCCATTTTAAAACATATCTTAGGGCCGGTGTGACTGGGTAAGATACTGAGCGGAAGCCCAGGGACCGGGGTTTCACCACCTGCCCCGCCTCCATCATGGGGAGCACTGATCCTACAACTGAATCCAGGCATGATGGCGCATGCCTGTAATCGCAACACTAGGGAGGCTGAAGGCAAGAGTATCCATAGGAGCCAGAGCTGTGTAGTGAGACCCTGTACCAAATGCATAAATGGAAAGCAAGCAACAACAAAGAATATCTCACTGGGCCTCATCTAGTATTTCACAGTCATCATGCGTGTGACTTAGAGATTGTGTGTATATTTCTAGCCATTTTCCAGGTAGTATTAATGATGCTAGTCTGAAAAGCATGGGTTGAAGTTTTAGGACAAAATTTGGGTTAGAATCTTAATTTCAATCTGAAATTCGCCTCATGTGTTATTCTCAAGTCTTAACAGTGCAAAATTCATTTATGGAAGTTTTGCTGCACTCAATTAGGTCCTCTCTTCTGTGTCAGGTTAAGTGTCTGCCTCACTCCTACTTCCTGACTGACTCCTGTCTTGGAAGTCCCAGTATGGCGCTTTCTGAACCAGAATCAGAAATCGTGAATGTCTCAAAGATGTAAAACCCTTAGTCAGGAGAGATACCATTTGGGAAAGTATCTCCTGTTCTGTTTTTGAAAGTGAATTAGAGAAAAGGAGTGGGGAACTGAGAATGTAGACAAGCACACTTTCAGAAGGGAGGAAAACACCATGAAGTACTATGGAAATCATTTTACAAAATTTATTAACTTATGATTGCATGTCAAACTGAGGAATAAGAATCAAATTTATCACAAGATAAAATTCATCTAGAATCAAAACTTGCAATTTATCAGTATAAAAACATGCAACTTACTCTGACTGATGATGGCTCAGTACAAAGTACATGAAAGAGTGAAAGTGGTAGGTGTTCTTTATAGGTTTAACATGGTGAATAGTGTTGAGGAAGTTTCTGTTTGATCCTATTTCATTTTTATCCCTTTGTAAAGGCACAGCTAGAAGCACAGATGGATATCTGAGATTCCTCAGTGTTTTTTATACCAGCCAATGTTTTCATGTAATAGAAAGTTAGATTTCTTGTGAGAAGTGCATTAATTCTTCCATGACATGAAGAAGTCTCCTTCTATCCGGATTACAAGCCCATCAGACATCAGAGGAGGAAAGCTCAGAGTTTCTGCGGTGCACACAAGAATTCCACAAGCATTTTCCAGAACAGAGTGGTTTTTTAGTCTTAGGAATCCCTCCCTCATAGCAAAATTTCAGAATGTCTCATTCTCATTCTTGGAAATGAACCCAATAAAACTGCAAATATGCTTAGTGAGCCAAAAAGAAGTTGAATTTAGATTTTACCTCTTTGATTTTTTAAATTATTATTTTAAAATTGATATTGGCATTAATTTAACAGGGTAAACTAATCAAGTCCCCTTCTTTAACAGGCTGTAGAATGTTAGCTAATAAACAGAATTATAACTACATTTTTGTATAGCATGGATCACTACAATTTGCTTTGTACTTTCTTGCTAAAAAATAAATTGGACCCAATAACAACCAAAGATGAGGTGTCACGAAAAACAGGAGTGATGAAGTAAACTATGTAAAGTTTTATGGAGCTGCCTTATTGTTTATATAACTCTGAAGAAGTAATCTGAATAGTGTTCCCAAAATTTCTTAAAATATTCATCTAGAAAACAGAAGATACATTTTGGCATCTTGAAATACTTGCTGTCTTATAAGACTACATCTCCTCCAAACTGTGATCCAGGATAAAGCTTCATGAGAGCAAAAGGAGTAACAGTTGGTGGAAAAATAACAAGATAAAATGTACAAGACAGAAATATCCACTGTAAAATCCCAAATGTACAGAAGTGATTTGTAACTTCAGCAGTCATTGTGAAGTATTGTTTTAATTTTTCCTAAGTTACAAATTGATATTGTAAAATTGTTTTACTGATAGCAAAATTGTTCCTGGGCTTTAAACTTAAATTAGAGAATATTGAAAGGAAGGAGAATGATTTAACATAGCAACTTTCAGTTTTCCTCTGATTAACTGAAACTATTTTAAAGATTTCATAAAATTTGTAAATTTAGATATAAATCTAGATAATATCTAGCTTTGGAGGCAATTATTTACTAATTTAAATAGTGATTAAGGGTGCTATTAGCAATATATCATACAGAGAAGCCTCACTCTTATAACTCTAAATTTGTAAAGATAAATCTAAAACAAGTTGATATCCCTAGTTAGAAATTTAAAATCCAAAATTCTTCAAAATCTGAAAGAGAAACCATTGCTGAATTATTGTTGATTTGTTTGGTGAAGTTATGCATTGTTTCTCAGTTTTTTGTATCTTTCAAAATATTTTGTATTCTTTTAGATAATAAAAATAATATTAATAAAAAGTTTAATCAGAAAAAAATCTGAAAATGTCAAGCAGCAACATGATCCAGAAGTGGAAAATTCCACAGCTCCAGCTGTGTGATAGTCTGTAGTTATAATGCCAGTGTACCACAAATGATGCAAAAATTATCTTCAGGCTATCTGTATAGGATGAAAATGAAATTATAAAGGAATCTGTGCTTTGAACTTGAGGTATTTCATTATGTTTATGAAACTATAATAAAATCCACCCCCTCAATCAAGTCCAAAGCACTTTTGTCTTAAGCTTTCTAGATATGGGCTACTGAACTGAAAAAAAGACTTTAAATTATTTTACATGGCATAGATTAAAGTTCTGTGTAGCTTTCTTCCTATATGGATAATGTGCAAAAGAAAGTGGGCAATGAACCAAAAGCAGAATAAAAAAATTTGTGGGCCTCACAATTTTTTCTTTTCTTTTCTTTATAGAAGAATACAAAATACTACTACTACTACTACTACTCATAATAATAATAATAATAGTAATAATAATAATTAGAAATAAAAATAGAAATGATACAGACTTTCATTAAGCAAAATAATAGGAATTCAACAGCATTGTCACAAGGGCAAAATAAGACCATACAGTAAGCCATTGCATTATAGCAGAACTGGACATTTTTATTTTTCAATTTAAAAAGGGCTAAATAGTGCTTTGAAGCTAAAAGTGAAAGTTTGAGCAGTACATGAAAATGTTGGAAGAACCTCTGTAGCTGAGAACCACTATCACACGAGCTCACACAAATACAGTCAGTCCATCTCACCTTTACGATTAAATGATTGGTAACACTCACCAACGAAGAGGTTTTAAGTAAACCTCAGGACACTAGAGCCTTGTAAAATTACAGAATTAGACTTAGACCTGTCCAGGAGAGTCTGTAGTGTGTAAGTGCGGAACTCCTCGAGACAAAGGATAGAGGCAGCTGAAGAAAGGGTGCAATCAGGATGTAGGCATATATTAACAACTGTAGCAAATTTTGGATACTCAATATATTTCTGATGAAATTATGGATATGAAATGATAATAATGGTTCATCAGAAAACTTAGTTTATGGAGGAAAATATAAAATAGACCATCATATAAAAGAAACAAATTCAGTCATATGCATCAACCTGAGCCAAATAGAGGACATTATATTAAGCAAAATAGACCAAGCACAGAAAGACAAATACTGCTTGTTCTCAGTCAGTTGTGGAAATTAAAAATTATTTCATAGAAATAGAGAAAAATGGTGGCTTTTAGAGATCAGGGTGAGGGGCAAGGAAGGAATGGAAGGAGGCCAGAAAACATATAATATTAAATAAAAGGTACCATTTAAGAAGAAAACTTATCTAAGAAGAATTAGTTTTAGTGTTTCATCTAATAATAAGAAGGCTATAGTTTATAATAATTTAGGCTGGCCAAATAGCTCAGTGGATTAAAGTGCATGCAGGCAGGCACAGGGGCCAAGGGTTTGATTCCCAGGCCTTCTGGGATAACCCTGCCTCCAGGGTGCACTGAGACCTCAATTGAGACTAGGTGTGGTGCCTGCCTGTAATCCCAGCTCTTGGGAGGATGTAAACAGGAGGAACTCTATGAGTCTGATCTAGCAGTGAGACCCTGAACACCCTGTAGACCCTTCCCTAAAAAAAAAAAAAAAATAGAAAAATAAAAAATAGTATTATACAAAGTACTTAAGGAGTTTAAAGACTCCTCAGCCAAAGAAATGATAAATATTTAATAACAGAAATGCTAATTATTCTGATTTAATTATTACATGTTGTATTCTAAAATATGTATCATTATGTCAATTAAAAAGAAATAAAGAAGCATATAAAATGTAAAGTTATGAAAGCTGCACAAAAGAAAGCACACTGTTACTAGACTTAAAATTTCCCATGTTTTATGCCTTATCATGAACTAGGCTATGGTGTATTACTGAGTTTGGCTTAATGTATGCATCAGAGTTATCCATAGTGCTCACATTCTTCAGCACAATTCATTGGGTTTTTTGTTTTTTGTTTTTTGGTGGAAATGGGGATTTAACTTAGGCCCTTGTGCTTGACAGGCAAGCAATTATTCTACTGAGCTATCTCCCTACCCCCTATTGTTTTTACAATACTACTGTAGTAATTTTTCCACAGCTGAGGTAACTTGAGTTGCATTTCTGCTAGATGTTTTTGCCAGGCTTCACTTGAGTTCCTAAGTCCATTAGTACCAAGCTTTTCAACTTCGGAGCATACATAATTATCTACAAAGTTAGACAAGAAGATATCAGTGGGCATGTAATAACTACAATGCTATAATGACTCGTTTGTTTAATATTTATAAAATCAAACTTTAAATTACATAATACTTTCTAATATCTCATCTCTTTCAAGCTTCATGAAAAATGCCTTATAGGATGAGCTGTGCATTTATTATCTTATCTTCACTGATGGTGTTGAATTTCTTTGAGTTTCACTGGTTCATGCTAACTGAACAATGCAATGCAAACTAGAACCAATGCAGTAGGAAACTGAATGCAGACGTTTTGAGGAAAACATGTATTCACCATGCACACATAAACTTTTGGATTTTCTAGATTATTTCTGGTGAATTGATGTGTATTATGAGACAAGGTGGTTACAATTCAATTTCCTTGCTTTCGTGCAAGGGATTGCACATGAGGGGGGGAATATGCATATAGACCCTGCACCTCTGTGGAAAGCAATACGCAAGATGATAGAAATGGAAGTCTCATGGCAGAAAACTGATAAGAAAATGAAGTAGAAACACTGTAAAAATTTTAGGTATATTTTCTGGCCCTTTTTATGTAATCAATCATAATTGAAGTCAATGGTAAATCTAAAACTCATATCAGAATAATTTAATAAATAAAAATAAAATACTTGGTCTTTTTGCACACAATGTACTGTGGTATTAAAACAAGACAGTTGCTGCTTTTTTAAAATTGCTTTTTACAGTTCACCCAAGTGCTGCAAGTAGAATTAGAATTATTGCTCTTCAGATACTGAGGGAGATGGAATATCCCAGCAGGACAGTTTCCTGAGTTCCATATGATGGCATGACCATATATCAAATGAATTCAAGTTAAGAAACATGTATTACTTCCTGGGAAGAGCATTATCTTCAGATTAGAGATAAAGAGCATTCTCTTAAGGAAGGAATAAAAGCTAACTTGACTTTGAGCCCCAGTGAGAATTCTTTGGGGCATTTGAACATGCCCTGATTTTAGGTCAGCCTATAATATTCTCTTTCCTAGTCTTTGATGATTTCTTCATTATTGCTTTAATGATTAACTATCTGAGCTTATATTTTAAATTTTTCAATTATCTTTTGAGAATAGTTTGCTATGAGTTCTTGCTATTAACAGAAGAAATAAATAGTTAAAGTTCTAACATTATTTGGCCATGTAGTGAAAAATATAACATCTGTCACTCTTAGGAAGATAAAGAATAAAGCAATTTGAATTTCTTAAGCTAAACATAAGGAATAGTACTTTTTCCTAAGTAGATAATAAACTTAATGAAAAAGTCACCACTCCTGGAAACAAACTCACCAACAACTATTTGATAAAGGGACCTGATTTGTGAGATTGTAATTTAATGACTGGGCAGTTTATTTCTATGTCTTAAAATATGCTAATGGAGATTTTTGGAAGTAGTATCGGGATCATATTTAATATGAGGATGTATGCACGTTTAGTATTGTTAGCTACTTTAATTTACAATGTCAGTGCCTACGTAATCATAATTTGGTAAACAGTTTCCTAAAGTGTACAGGATGGTCAATTCACAATCCATTCTAGTGGAAGAGATGATGAAAGCTTCCCTTTCCTCATATGTTTTCCTCCATGCCCTGGCAACTAACTCAAAAGGGCAGATTTCCTGGCACCTCTCTGCGGCCTTAGCCGCTGGAAGGAAAGAAGATGACTCCTATCAGACAGGACAGGCTTATCAGATTCAGCTGACAGTTGCTCTGTCACAGGCACAATCGTACTACATAGCATGTGGGAAAAGCTTTCCTTATTACCTGCTCATGCCAGGAAACCAATGTGACATGAAACTCCTATTTCTGAATGTATAGACCTCAGCTGTTCACACCCATTTAAAGCAAATAATAAAAGCACAGGACTGTTAAATAACAGGACATCAACAAATGGGGGTAATAAATACTTTGGAAATTCTAAAGCCTCTACATTTGTCTTTCAACACTAAGATAATAGGTACTATTATGTCTATGGCATTGCCCTAAATTTCATTAATGCAATTTTTCCATAAGCTGATCTGCCAAGATCTAATGTATTCTCACTAGAAAATATTGGTGTGGCACAAATGGATGGGTAAAGAAGAAAGGTCCATCACTGAAAATTGTTTCCTATATTTTTTACATTTTTGGTTAAAACTGCCAGGGAACTCACAATTGCATATATCTTTGAAACTATTCTGTGCTTTTAGTTTGCTGTACATAAGCAGCTTTAAAATCTGATTCAATTTTCTATAGTCTCTTCATGAATATGCTACATGACTGCAATAAATTATAAGGCCTCTAGGTTCAAGTAAATGCATGCATTTTTAGATACCTTTTCCTACAGACAAAATGCACAGTATATCTGTATTGCAGCATATTTTATTCCATGTCTCCATTGAAAGCAAAAGGACTGCTCGTATAAGATGTAAGAATGTATGTAATGACTGGCACAGCTCTCTTATTTTGTCAAATGACACTCCTTACCTGGTATCTATGTACCTTAATATAGTCAGGTAGCTTTGTATATTGCTATATGTTTTCTCACCAAACTATTCATATGCACAGTGTTTGTCTCTGAACCCATTCCGTTGACATCCCCTATCTTCAATTATATCTTCAAAACTTGCTGTCTTGCAATGTTACCATAATATACTTCTGGCTGTACATGTTAAATATTTTCCAAAGCTACTTAAGAAGAAAATGCGGTTTTAATTTTCTATAACTATTTATCTTTTAGTTGTTCAAAGTATTTCCTGTGAGTGGTTGAAACTCATGTCCAGTGAAGGGTGCCAATATTGTGTCAAAAATAAACTTTAAGAAGGCACTCCAAAAGTAGTGTTTGGAAAATGTTCCTTTGACCTTCAGTGACAAAGCTTATGCCTTGCAAATTGATTAATTCAGATACAATATCAAATCATTTTTCATACAATTTTTTAATGTTTGTTAAGTGCTGAAGCAGTATGTAAACAGAGTATTTGGCATTTTTATTAGGCTGCGGAACTCAGTCATTTCCTTTGCAACAACATCTCATAAACTATTTTGACAGTCTAATAAACTATAAAAAGCTGTGGTAAAAACTGGCTCTGAATGTTATAACCGTACAAAATGGAAAGAGCAAGAGAAAACATCTATCACCAGGATTATTATCACTGTTGCTATGGCAACCTGGTTGCAATGGCAATATCTCCACGGTTCTGCTGTTTGTTATCATCTTTCTTGATTTTACATCATTGAAATTGTAGTAATTACACTGTGCCTGATGAAAAATGCATGCTGTCATGGCAACTAAGTCAAATATTCTTAATCATTTCACCTCTTCAATCTAAAATGTAATTGTTTGTCAGTAAAATAGGTTATACAGAAGGCATCCATGGACTTATGATTGCCTTAAGTGCTTTGCAAAAAACAGTGCTTTTAGTCTTGAGATTCTAAGCTAAACTAATAGCCCAAGATGGTAAACATTGACTTATTATAATAACTAAACAGTATTAATTGTAAAATTTCTTCTCCAGTTTGATAAAATTATAAACCATGCTGACTCTAATATAGTACTTAAAATAAAGGAATATTGTTAGTCATCATCCTCATATCTTTAGTAAATTACTTGAATCGGTTGTTACATTCATTTTTGTATACTCTTCTTGTATTACATGAGTCAATGGCTTCTGATGGATATATTTTGGAATATTTCCTTCTCCTTGTATATAATTGAGTCACGAAATCATCTTTTTGCTAACAATATGTGTGTCCTATCAAGACAGAATAAAAGAATCAATATGTGAAGTTCTGCTATAAATGCTAAATTTATATTCGTGAATGAAGTTCATAAAGAAACTATCACATTTCATTAATAACATGAAATTATAATACACATTTAAAAATTACTTGAGTTCTATTCTCTCAATAAATAAAATGAAATTTTTGCTAAAATGGGAAGAGAAAACTGAGTCAAAACTTCTCTGTTTTGAAAATATAATTTGTATACCCTGCTTACATTCTCTTTTGTTTGAATTTTGATATAATGATGGTATACATGAGGTACTAAAATAAGTTATTTTATGCATCGAAAAAAATTTGTGAGTTGTATAATTATCTTTAGTCATACATTTGGCTTTATACACCATACATTTTGAAAAACACAATAAGCTACAAGTTACCTCTAGGGTTTAGACACATAAGAAAATTCTACATTTGTATTTTAAATATAGCTAACCATAATTTCCCCTTCTCCACACCTGTATTTCTTCTTTTTTCTGAGCATGTCATTATTTTTCCAGGAGAAACAGGCACATCTTAACATAACACGATTAATCTGTTTCTGCTAAAGGCAGAAAATGTCTTTGCTATAGGAAAGCTAAGATTTTTATCAAAAAAGGAGGGACAAGGAAATGAAATACAAAAGGCTGTATTTTCGGAGCTTTAGTACCAGTGCATTATAATGGTGATAGTAATTTGACTGGAAGGGGCACTTGCTTCATCTTTAAATGATTTAATCAGGCAATTCCTTTAAAACGTATTCATTGCTCATAAAAAAAGCAAAATACTGTACATATAAAACACTGAAATAGAAAAAGACCGTTAATCCTAATTTAGCAATAAAATAAATTGTTTCCAAAAAATTCAGGGAAATACATTAAAGGAATGACGTGAACAGGTTACCACTACCTACTATGTATATGTTTAAAATAGTATACAATCAGAGACTTAATATTATGCAAAATAAGTTATCTTCAATGCTTTTGAAACTTTTTAGAAAATACAAATTAATAAAGACAAAATACAAATAATTATATTCCTCCAGGAGATACCAAATCTGCAAGGTAAACATTTAAGAGGCTAATCTTTGTTTGAAACTCCTAATAATAAGGTTTTTAAATATCAAAACTAATTCTCCAAATTAATTGCCTTGCTTTCTCCCTTTATTGAGAACATGCCTATGTGTGTGGGGGGGGATAGTGTCGCTTAGGCCTCAGCTCCAGTTACGGTGACTGCCCTCGTCCTCACTTCCTCTACCCTGAGGAAAAAAAAAGTTATTTAAAGAAAAGGTTTATTGTTCTATATTAACTATAGACTTTTTTTTTTCCTTACTGAATAAGTCTGTCCTGGTAACTGGTTAACTTGTTGTTTTCTAGTTAAGGTTCTTGTGAGAAATTCACTGGCTTGTCTGAATCCTGTTCCAGCCATGTTCTCCCTTTACTCTGGCTGGTGGCTGGCCTGCCTCTGACTACATGGAGTCTGTACTCCCTCATTGGTCCTCTGGGTGTAGGCTGAGACAAATGGGAACCAGATACCTGAACAGGTGAGAGCAAGCAGATGACAGAAGGATGGCTCCACAGTGGGAGAGAGAACATTTATGTCTACAAAGAATCCTTCACTAATGAAGGCGAGGCACTCTTTTGGACATCCAGGATTTTGTTTGCTTTAGAGGAGAATGTCCACCTCCCTGCTTTTGTGGGGTTTTCCTTCCTTTGTGCTGAAGTTAGACAGGCATCACTCTTTACTAATAGATACTGCTCTCTGTCCACCTTGTAATAGTAGGAGCCACCTCAGTGCCCATCGTGTAAATAAACAAAAATCATAAAATAATCACCACTGAAGTGGTATAGGAATACAAGTGATCATTATTATTTAATCCAATTTCTTTCCTCTATCAGGAAAATTTCCCCATTCTTTTCACTGTCAGTTGAGAGTTCAGGGAATTCAAATTAATTTAAAGATTAGATTGGATAAAATATAATTAGAAAGGTAAATGTTCTGGGGTGGAAAAGGGCAACTGAAAATGTGTTCCAGACATAAATATAAATGATACTGGTTAGTCTTCTGTTTTTACATTATTTGTGTCACTCTTCCCTTTCCTCAGATGGATACACCAAAGCTGACTGAGGTTACATAAAAAAGAAACTGTATGAATGGCAACGTAAGAAGTTAGGATATTAAGAGGAAATTTGAAAGACATCCCACACACATGCAATGTAAAAGTGCAACTTGAATGTGGTTTTCAGAATTGTGTTAAACAGAAATATTTTCCTGAAAAAATAATTTTCTAAAAGTAGAAACACATCTTACATTTGATCTGTATCTAAGGACTGACCATTTTCTAATTGCTTCTTTAAACCACACAAATGCACTGATGTCATACAACATGAAATTTGTAAGACCCAGATAATTTAATCTTTTGTTCAACTGGTAAAATGTGTGTAGTTTTTATCTGTTGATAAATTTCAAGGGTTTTTCTTGTGTGTGTTTTTGGAATTTATTTATTTTATTTATATAGTGCAGGATCTTACTACGCAGCCTTAGTGATCCTCCCATCTCAGCCTCCCCATTGCTGGGATCACAGGTATGCAACATTATGCCCAGTTTTGATGACAGACACATTACACCCAGGGTTCTGGAGTTGGAGGTCATACAGTACTGCATATTGAACTGGGGACCTTGCACGTGACAAGTGGCTGCATACACAACCTAGCTATCTCCCCAGCCCTTAGGTATATTTTTTTAGTCAGGCAGAAGTGTTGGATACTTAGAGAAAAGCCACAAAGATATAAATTCTAAGATGTTCCTTAAGAGATCTGATTGATCAATATTTTTAATGATATTTCCTGTTTGAAATATGCTATTAAATTAGTCTTAATAATAAATATATTAGAAATAATTTCATGTCTAGAAATCACATTATTATAATTTTACGGAATCCTTCCATAAAGTTAGAGAAACTTAGAACAAAAGCACATCGCTGAATCACATGTTAAATATTAAATATTTCTTATACCCTCTAAGGCAATACTATTAATGTATTGAAAAATCTTACCGACCTTTCAATGCCACATGTAAATTTCATTGATGGAGCGTTTAGGTCAGAACAAAACTTCCAGATTCCCTAATGCAAATATTATTTCATTGTTTAACCTTAGAACTGCCTGAAGGCTAAGACTAATAATACTTCTAATAAATGACAAGGTTTTTAAATATAAACTCAGTCCAGAATTTAAACTAAGAATGTTTGCAAAAGGCAAAGACTCATGTTTTGTTGTTTTTTTTTGTTTTTTTTTTTTTTTTTTTGGTCTTTTTGAGACAGGGTCTCACTGTGCAGTTCAGGCTGGCCTTAAGCTCACCTTGTAGCTCAGGCTGGTCTTGAACTCACAACAATCCTCCTGCCTCAGCCTCCCAAGTGCTGGGATTACAGGTGTGCGCCACCACGCCCGGCTCATGTTTTAAATTTTCTTTTATATCATCTTTAAGTTTGCAGTGTCCAGGTTTGTAGGGCTGAGAATACAGCTCAGGGGTGAAGCACCTGACTGGCAAGCTTGAGGCCCTGAGTTCAATTCCTGGTACCAGAAAAGAAAAAAGAAGGAAAAAAGATTACGACATGAAAATTATACATATGAGAAGTTTCCCTAGTTTTTATGTAAAGAATTTTTTAAATCAGAAGTCAAAGCTGTATTAGTAGGTTGAGCATTGTTCCTCATCAATTTTTGTGTTTTGCCATTAAAAGCCACTAAAGTTACTGGGCTACTCAACTCAATGAGACACAAAAAGGATAGTTTCACTTAGGAAAAGAATAAACTAAATGCAGGGATCAGTTTTTATAGGACCACATTTCACATTTTAATGAATAAGTTAATATATGAATTCTCAGAACAAGTCAGAAAAGGACTTTAAAGTAAGATCTAGTAACTATAAAACTAAATGTTAGCCATCTAGCATACATCATTTCTTAGAAGAATATTAAAATATTAGTGAATTTCTTAATGTTAGTAGCCAAATTAAAGTTAAGAAATGCAAATTTCAGGCACAAAAATGGAGGACAGAGAAAAATGAATCCAAAATATTTTCTTGAAAGACAAAACAAAATTTCATTTCTTTGATACATAAAATTTTCTTCTTTAAACTAGATAAAAGTGGTGTGTGAGCTTCACTCTCTCCACGATTCTGGTCACAGACTAAGTTAGAAGAGAAGCAACTCAAATTCTGTGAGTTGGCTCAATGGTGACCCATGCGGAATTTTGTTTTGGTTCTTGTCCAGTTTAGTTTGCAGCCAGACTGGAGAGAATTGTGTTTGTGAACTGAGGCACTAGTGCTATTTCTGTTGGGTCAATATTTCAAGTCCTACTGACACTAGAATCAATTAAAACTTACTGTGTATCAGTGATCTAAGGCATGGAAAAATGCTTTTTCAGATTATGTCCAGTCTAACTGCTAAAACACAGACGCAGTGTCAATGTGAGATTTTCAGAGTAAATCCAAGGAATGGGTGAACAATAGTACTCTTAGAAGATGGTGTTTTGCTAAACTCTAAGGGAAATATTGGTATACAATATTGCCTTCCCTATCCATTTTAAAATAAATCGTGTAAGTATTTCATCACACAATAGAACTTTTCAGTTTAAAAAGTTAATGTGTCATCTAAACAAATTCTAGGAATTAGATGTCAGAGAGCCCTAGATTTCAGTACAAGTGGACTGAGAGCTCTGCTTGTCCCTACCCCACTTTTGTGTCAGCTTTTCCTAGTGGCAAAATCTCTGAAGTTTCAGTCTCATTTCATATGAGTTTAAACTACCATAGAAAAAGTGATTTGTTAATAGCACATAAAATAAATGCCTAGGATCCATCTTCTGTGTCATTCTTCAGATTCATCTTGTGCGGCACTCTTACATGACTCAATTAGGGAAGCGAGAGAAACATTTTCTATTCCAAATTAAACTGGATTATGTCTTTGACTTCTGGATTATGAGCCACCTGAAAATGAACCTTGATAGCAGTCTCTAGGAAATGAGGATTCCAGGCTGAAGTCAGAGTAGAGACTGAAAGAAGGAGAACTCGTGTGGGTGATGCCCAACCCAGAGCTGCACCACTGCGAATGTATTATTGTTAATGGACATAGAAATATTGTATTTGCTATGCAGTACATGGGAGCCTTACTCAGCACAGGCTCCTGCTTATTGACTGCACCCTGTGAATGATGTAATTATGTGTTTGGGTACCATAATCTGAGGTTTAATCCAGTAAATTAAGTGTCACACAATGGGGCATAATAGTGATTGCAGAGGAGGGGAAGGTAACATGGTTGGCAGCCCTTTGGTGTGGAAGATTCTCCCAGGCAATAATAACAGAAAGGCTGTGGGTAGCTTCAAATTACTTTTCTTTCTAATTGGCAATTAGTTCTAATTAACTTTTAATTAATATTCAATGTTTTCTTTAACAAATGGAACCCTGATGAGACCACATCTGTTAATACCACTCTGTTTCTATTTTAGTGCTTTACATTTTTCTGTTCTGATTGCAGCAAGGTCAACTTCAGACAGAAAAGCAATCACCTTTCAACTAGGATGAAAAGGTGGCCTGAGTTAAAGTCATACTGCTTTAAAGATAATTTGGGCAAAAACTAAGACTCTATGAAATTTGATTTTATTTTGCAGTTTAAGACAAAGTATGAGGAATTAGAAGAAAGCCTTTTGTGATTTTCTTAATTCTTTTCAATAATTGATAATTGTACAAAAATATCTCCTACTGTGCAGATACACACAATAGTGTGTAGACAAAATGTAGAACATACAATAAAGAAAAATGCATACAGATCTCGTCATCTGCTTGTTTCAAAGGAGAGGGTAAAACCCATAGAAAATTTGAGCTTGCCTGTGCAATTCTATGCAACTAATATTAAAAGCAATAAAACTAGATGATTCTGTAGCTATGCTATAGAAAGTTGAAATCAGAAAGAAAAAAGACCTATCATAGATAAGTTTCATATCTTTGCTTTTATTTTCCCAAATTCTGTTGCTTTTAGAATATTGAAACCATCCCAGTGTTTTATGTTATTTTCTCATACTGTAGCTCTTTAGTCCAGGTAGTGCTTTACTCTGTGTTTTAGATAATCTCACATAACCTCCTATTTTGTTTGTTCACGAGCAACTTTTTAGTAAATGTTATGGATAAATATCCATTCAGATTTTCTCAATTTTATCACTTTTGGCTAGAAAATTCAAAGGAATATTTTTTAATATCCTTTTTGTGTTGCTCAGTATTGAATAAAATGATGGAAGCATTAGCCAGAGTAAGTATAGTCCATCAAGTAATTTCTCAGTTTCAGGAGAAGTTAGAGCAGGCAAACCACAGATCCTTCTGGCTAATTTTTGGTTTGAACATCCAGTTTTATTTTCTTTGATGACAGGCAAAAATTCAAATGCTTTGTTTAGAGGGGCAAAATTGAAGTAGACTGGCTATGTACATTGTTGGAGCAGAACTGCGGGTTAAAGTCTTGTTTATTTAAAAGATATTTCAGTACTTATAAGGCAATAATTCAGATATCTATATTTGGATGAATGTATTATAATTCTTTTTTGTTTGAAAATTAAAAATAATTTTCTAAACCTCAAATTCCCTTTTGTTCATTGATCTATTGCTATGGTACTTTAAAATGTGAATAAAGGTTTAATTTAGCAAACCAACCATAATTATAATAGACACAAAAAATCTTATGAATGAATAAAAGTAATACATATTGGGAATTAAATGTTCCTTCTCGAATATATATTTTTAGAACAGTACATGATGTGACAGGATGCTACGTGGTATGAGGACTCCTCATTTAGTTAAGACACCCTGTAAAATGCATATGATTGTTAATAAATTTGCTTGAACTTCATTAGACACTGAAATAGTAGAATGTTTTGAAATGGCACTTAGGAGGAAGAGACAGATGGGTAACTACGAACCAATCACTTCCAGATTCTAGTAATGTCATTAACTTGATTCTTTCAAGCACTTACGTTCTGTTTAAATTCTGCTGCCTGATTTTCTGTGTCTGTGCAATCTGATGAGGATGCTTCTGACATAGTAGGTTTGGGTCCACTTTGGCAAACATATACTAAAAGTTAACACAGTAGCTTAAAATTTTCAAGCAGATAAAATTTGAAAGAGGTTTTTTAAAAGCATCATCCCATCACCAATGCATACACACATAATACTGTTCATGGTTATATACTGATTTGTCATTCTCTGAGTTTCTCATATGACAACATAGGCATAGCTATGTAGTGTTTTAAAAAGCACTTTATAATATGCATAGATTTTATAAGTACACTAAAAATACAAAATCAATTCCTGTAATCTCTACAGAAGAATATATTTATATGTTGTATATCATCATTGAAAATGTTAAGATGCTCAGTAGTGTTAAGTGAGGGCTAAAACCAACCAGCTAAAGAATAAAACATTTTTGTTAGCTGCTTAAGCTAAATATAATCTAAGAACAATGTTAGAGAAGTTTAAAAATCAATGTGCAACATCAAAAGAAAATGTAAAATTCAAAAATAAACATAAAAATTAAATACTTTAAATATGCTTTCTAAAAGTTCCAAAGAAACATCAGCAGGTTTTTGAAACTAGCAGTTAATTGGAAGGATTCTCACCCTGACTAACCATACATGCTGATACCTGTGAACCAAGCAACTGCACTGAATATAGCAATGTGTAATAGAAGGGTCACATTTGGATTTCCTGTCATTCTGGTCTTCTAAATACGTACTTCTTGTCATGACATACCAGGTATTACCATAATGTCTCTCAAGCAAAAGTTGGTTTGCTGTTTTTTTAAGTGAGTAATAAATGAAAAAAAAAAAGACAGAAGGACAAAAAATGTCACATGACTGTCCTGCTACCATGCTGTATATGGTTAGATTTCTGAATGTCTCTGTAAAATATGTAATTGTTTATTCATATCCTTTAAATATTTTTATTTTTAAATTTTTATCTCCATATTCTGTTAAGGACTTAAAGTTTAACACATCAATACTTGATGGGAAATACCTGTTCCATATTATGCCTAAGATGGCTGACGTTCAGAGGGATAGTTAAGTTACACCCAACTGCATAAGTTGTAGGGTAATAATAAGCTATTCTTCTGGAGGGTTAACAACCTAAGTTTGCAGACCAAAAATTAGAGAAATAAAAGGACTGCAAAGACAGCCAACATTTTGGCCCTAACTTTTCAAGTTTGGTGAAGACTCAGGATATAGGAGAATCTGTACTCTAACATCAAATAACTTAGTTATGTCCCAAATTTTCTGATCAAGGAGATTATGGGGCCACAGAACAACATGATCAATGACATAAAGTGTGCCTAAGGAGTCACATGGAGAGAAAACATTCTCTCAGGCTTCTGCAGAAAACAAATTGGTCAAGAAATGGCTGTGACTCATCCACATGGCTGACACTGACAAAAGATCTGAAAAGTATGTAACAGGGTTACAGGATAAATCCGGAGGGGATCTGACTGACCTTACCAGATATAAAAGATACATTTCTTCTTGTATAGGTGTTGCTTTATCTTGGTCTTAACCTTCCAGCAGAAAAGTATAAAAACAAGATATATAAAGTAAAGCCATATTAATATGCTGAGCTGTGAAAGACTCAAGTCAACAGCTTCTGCAGATAACCCACTACTATTGTGAAGTGCTTGACTGTGTTGGATTGTTTCGCTGAATTCATGCACCTGTAGTATTTAGATGCCAATGGAATACCCGTATGTGACAAAAAAAAGGGGATACAAAGGGAGATCCATTCTGTATTTGCATATACAGTATAGTTACTATAGATATACACTTACTTTCGCTTAAATCAATGAGAAGAAATATTTGTACTAATAGTGTTTGGACAGGATATCATGTCTGTATCCTATACTATGGATAACCACTAAGAAGATGACAATGTACAAGGTATTATCTATTGAAACTATCCTATTAATCAGCTTTGAAACTGTCTTATCACTACTTATTTCTCTATAAAATAAAATAATTCAAAAGCCAAAAGAAAATATAGGCAATTTCTTTCCTTTTATGCAGTTTCTTTTACAAAATCACTTTAGATTCTTCATATGGAAGATGCCCACAATATAGGAATTTACAACAATAGACCAAGAAAATGGATCAAATAACCAAGAACACAGAATGCTTTCATCAATTATGGCATAAAATTTCACCAGATTAATGGTTTTTAAATAAAATTCTTATTCAATATTATGTAACTTATGTTATAGGTCTAAGATGATTGGAAGTAATTCATGATAATGAAAACATAAGAAATTTTATGAAAAGTATAGATAAATTTTTCTTAAGAGTGTTCTGTTATGATATAGGCTTTGAAATCTAGTCTTTGAAATCTTTAAAATAAAAAAATATTGCATGTTTATGATTGCAACTACTTATTAGGCTGAAGCAGGAGGATCCTAAAATTAAGGCCTAAACTTGTGAAATTCAGTGCATTTTGTTTCAAAATCTAGAAAAAAATGTAAGAGTGGAGAAGTAGCTCAGCATATATAACTTGCCTGGGATGCATGAACTACTGACTCAATCCCCAGAAGGAAAAGAACAAAGGAAGAGGAGATAGGCTTAAGCAATTAATTTTACTGGAAAACTTCATCATGAAGTAATAGCAATATTATGCAGCAATGATAGAACTAACTTTAAAATTATCTAATTGGATTAGATAAAGTTTATTTGTAAAGTAGTAATTTAAACTGTGTATTTTAATAATACAATATTAAAATATTGTGTGTTTTTATCATGATAGAAACACTATGGAAAATTAGCTATAACTGACGTTAAAATAAGCAGATTGTTATAGCTATGGAATTTAATTTTCCAGATATTTCACTAAAAAAGATGTATAGATAGTGAATTAACATCTATAGTGAAGAGATTCTCTACACCATAGCCTTAGGGAAACACAAATTATAACAATGAGATAAGGCAGCACATCTACCAAAATGGTCCACATCTCAAACACTGATAACTCCTAATGCTGATGGAGACGTGAAGTGACAATAACTTTGATTCATTGCTGATGAGAATGCACATTGGACAGCCACACTAGAAGACAGTTTGGCAGTTTCTTACAACTGAAATACTGTTACCATATGATCTTATCATAGTGAGCCTTGGTGCTTACTAAGAGGAGTAAAAAACACAATCACATGTCTTTACACACACATGCACACAGACACAGACACACACACACACACACACACACACACACAGACGTACTGCTCAAAAATTCTTACAGCAGTTTTTTTTTTCCCCCATAATTATCAAACTTGGAAACAAGATGGACCTTCTCCTGGAGGCAAACAGATAAACTGTGGTACACTCAGAAAATGGAGTATTAGTACAAAAATTTGAGCTATGGCGTCATCAAAAGACATGCATGGAACTTAAATGCATGTTGTTAAGTGAAAGAAACCAATCTGAGAATGCTCCATCCTTTATGATTCCAACTTTAGTTCATTCTGGAAAAGGCAAAGCTCTGGAAATAGTGAAAGAATCAGTGGGTGTCAGGAGTTAGGGAAGATGGGGAAGAGTTACCAAATATGTGAAGAACAAGGGGTTTCCAGAGCCCTGAAACGACTCTGTATGATATGATAGTGGTGGATGCCTCTCATGGTACCTTTGTCCAGATCTATAGAATGGAAAATATTAAGAAGGGCCTAATGCAAATTATTAAATTTAGGTAATAGTGATGTGCCATGAATTGTAACAAATGTATCGCTCCCCTGAAGATGTTTATAATGGGGAGTCTATGCCTGAGGAGAAAGAGATTTTCAGAAATATGTGTACCTCCCAGTTGACTTTGCTGTATATATAAAATCCTCAACCTTTAGTCTATAAAATTGGAGCCATAATGTAATAATGTTGAATGGAAAATGCTATGGTAATATGACAATTGTGAAGTAAAGCTTTTAATATCTCCAAAGTTTTCAAATTTCTCTTTAGATGCTTATTTTTTCTTTGTAAAGTATTGGGCTACTATTTACTAATACATATATAAGCCTAAGAAGTTATTTTAAAATTCAGAATAATCATTTCTAGGGACTTCTTGGAGTGAGTTTATGACTGCTTTGAATGTTAAAAGTTACCATGATTATTCCTGTATTCCAGGTGGACTCCTTTTGAATCAGCCAGTCTTATGTTTGTATTATCTTTATTTGAAAGAAATATTAAATTGTCCCCTTTTTTATTCCAGGAATTCCTCTTCTCCCTTGGAGAGCATACCAAGAGCAGACATCTATGGGAAAAAACACAGCTAGGGATCATGTAACATATTGCTATTTTCTACAACTTTTCCACTGAAACATTCTTTCTTCCATACATAATTTTCAACTTACTTTATATGACCACAAACATTTGGGATTAATGATAATCTTTTTTAGGAACAACTCTATTTTGCATCTGAGTGACAAATCACATGGCATGCTCTATATCTTGGAATTGTTCCTGTTTTGTTACGCAAACATAGATGAGCACAAAGTAATGTTCACCAACTGTTCTCTTGTGCCCTAATGTAACATGATCTTTAAAACCAGAATGTCCCTTCTCTGTTGGTCACTGAATGAAAAATAAGACATCTTTTTAAAATTAGACTGATTAAGAAAAAATTCTTTCACATCTTACAAGGAAATTAGGTGCATAACTTTTAAGGTTTGCTTAGCAACACAATAGGGAATTGCATTTCATTCATTAAACACAATGCATCATACTAAAATGTCAGCTATACAGGTATAGAAACATCTTTTAAAAGGTGCAGATGCTGTGTGACTTGGTAAACTTCTTGCAATGCTACCTTTTAGAGAATAGCATGATGATCAATAATTTTCAAAATTATCCCTAAAAAATACATGTGAGACCCTGGGCTTGATCCCCAGCAACACATAGACACACATAAGCATACATGATTGATTTCTGAAATGCATAATTATCAATAAATGGCTTTAGATACAGATTTCTGTTCTTATTAATTTTGTGATTCTCTTTTCCTCACTAAACTCATTTTGTTTCATTTCATAGATACATATATGTGGTTACAAATGAAGAATTTAAAACTGGAAAAACATGCTTATGAAAAAAGTATATTTAAATGATACTTCTGAGCCAAATTTATACTCCTTAATTATATAACTGTACTTCTTGGTAGGATAAAATAAAATATAACATAAAACAAAGGAGTGTTTAGTGTTATAAAACTAAAAAAAGAGAATATTCTAAAAAGTTGTGCTTTTTTTTTCATAGTTTTAATTCATTTGCAGCAAAGATCATTGCAAAACCAAGAAATGGAAAATCATGCAGCTCCTGAAGTGCCTTCTCTTTACCATACCTGCTTCCAGAGGGGCCTTTGTAACTAGGAGTCCCATATCTCTGTGCCAGCAGGCTCTTACTTGTATGAACACTCTGTCCCTTCATCTTTCATACAAGAGCATCTTTTTTGTTGTTGTTTGCTTCAAAATAAAATATCTATTGCTTATCATTGCTTGATTTATATAACAAGATAAGATACAATCAAACTGCAAAAGTCAGAAAAAGGAAAAGAAAAAAACATGTAAGACTTTTCCCCTTTGGGGATTTGCCTGTTATGTTGGCATCCAATTTTAAATTTACAAAAATAATACAAGTTGTGTCCCTTCAACATCTAATCTACAGTGCAGTAGATCACGCTTTCAGGATCGTCACTTGTTGTCTGTCCTTGATTCCCTACTGCAACCCTCTGTGTATGAACTAATCCTGACGTGGCTGATGCAGCCTGAATGGGAAACTGAAGGAATACATTCTGTGGTTTTATTAAGTGTTATCTTTGCCAACTTCTGGAAACATTACAGGCCTCATAGCATGAACAAGGCGCTTCACATGGCCCCTGCACTCTGCTTTGGGATCAGGCTGCCACTTCTGCAGAACAGAATGAATCACAGTGTATTCTGAGCACAATGATCCTCTACCTCTTCCATTAGACTGTGTTGAACCACTTCTCTGGCATTTGGCTCCTAGCACAGCCCTGGGCTACACTAAGGTAAGTGGTCAAAGCAAAGGCTCAGGATCCTCTTAGCAGGTTCTGAATGGCCACTAGAGGGTTTGCTTGGACCCCTGCATAAATCAATATTATCTTGCTGGAATTACTGTGACAACAAAAAGAAAACAAGCTATCATTACTCCACTATGGAATATTCCTTTTTGTGTATGTGTAAATTATAAATATTACTTTTTCTCCCCACCTTCAGTTTTTAAAATGTGGTTTCACATTTCATTTAATGTTAAATGGTTCATTACATAGAGTAGCAACTCAGTTCTCTTATTACAGTGTTATCTTTCACTTTGTCAAAATATGTCTACTTGATAAGAAATCTGACAGAAGTTGCTTATGATGGGATCACTAACAGCCATCAGTTTCTCTCTAGCAAATGAAACTGTAACCATGGTGACGGCCTTTTTTTGCCAGAATGAAAATGAGACAGCACTCTGCTGCAGCCATTAGCAGAATACACAAATGTCCCTCAAGGCAAACATCTAAAGCAAATGGACTGCAAAGGAAGGAGCACTAATTTCTATTTATTTAGGATTTGTAAACCTAGCAGAGCAAGATATTAACAAAGGAACAAACAAAGAAAGTTTAAAAAATCCCTGCTGTTTGTGTTTTCTCTTTGGTTTATGAAACTCCTTGTTTCAAATCTACAATACTGGGGCCTGATTTCCTATGCTAGTGTTGAATAATACCAACAAAATGCTTTTGACTCTATCCCTCAGTATTTCATCAGTCTGCAATCCCCCCTTGCATGAGGGAGGAAAGAAAACTTAATCAAATAGAAAAAGTGTTTTAAATGATAAGGAGTTTCTCCTTTTTTAAAAAAAACGCATTTTAAGAAAACTATCAAAAATGAAATACAAGATGTCCTTTTTCACATACTTTAATTTTCAAAAAGGCATGTTCATTCTGATAAGGCACACAGAAGCTGATAATAAGTCTATTCTAACACTATCAGCAATCAGCCGCAGACCGTCAAAGACCTTTCAAGTGTCAGCCTCCTCTCACTGTCTTCTTATTCACCATTAGACCCATCTCGCTAGAAACTACTTAGTGCATGCAGATATCCTTCTGACAGGCCTGGGTTAGATGAATTTTCTTTTTGCAATATAAGAAATATTTTAACTGTCTTACATCTAAAATAAAAAAATATTAGTCTAACATGATTTTTCAGCCTCTGCCTGTCTTCCTTTCCTATATGTTGAAGGACTTTACTCTCTGTCCTCTTTCTTCAAATCATTCCACTAATTGATGAGAAATGATAGTTTTCTTTTTTTTTTTTTTTTTTTTTTTTTTTTTTTTTTTTTTTTTTTTTTGTCTTTTTTGAGACAGGGTCTCACTATGCAGTTCAGGCTGGCCTTAAGCTCACTTCGTAGCTCAGGCTGGTCTCGAACTCACAACAATCCTCCTGCCTCAGCCTCCCAAGTGCTGGGATTACAGGCATGCGCCACCACGCCCGGCTCAAAATGATAGTTTTCAATAGTCAATTTATTAAACTTACTGATTCAGTTTATTTGCTGCAGATGTTTATTTAATTTTTAATTTAGGCCTTGATTAAAAGAATTATTTTAATGGTATGCTTCAATTAGAGAAGCTTTCTAAAGATCTATTTATGTATACGCTGTTCTAAGATTCCTGCCACCACCCCAGAAAGCTATGAAAGCATTAGGTTCAGATCATGACATTTTTGCCAAGTATCTTATTCAGAATGTCTGACTTAACCAATTATGACATTCTCAAGAGGAGTCAATCTCAAAATCAGTGACTATTTTCATAAAACTAGTCTAAAAAATTGTCTTTCAGCTTCAAGGACATTTAATCTGGATGCTGATTTCTGGGACGTGCTTTTCCACATTTCCGGTTAGTGTCTGCGCAGGGCTCAGGAAGCTAGACGTTTAGTTTTTCTTATTAACATTCAGAATTTCCTTCAAGAAACTGTGATCTGAACCTGAGTTATTTGGGATATTAAAACTTGACCCTGACTATGAAGTCACCAACTCATTCTTTTGTTCTTTCAAATATCCCAGGTCCATCATACCTGTACAATTGATAGGAGTGATAGGAAAGGGGGCATAAACACTGATTTTCATTCTAGGGATCAAGCGTAGATTATATTTCATTCTTATAGTTTACTTCACTCTTTTCTGAGCAGAAGCTCTTTTTGGTGAAAAAACAATAATGTATTCTAAGTATCAGTTTATATACAATGAAATGTTCTCAGTATTGACTCGCTTATAAAGTAAATCATATATATGTCTATATTTCAAATGATTTTGAGAACTATTTGTATAAAATATTCATCTCAATTCATCAAACACATCACCAGCACTTCATTCTGTAAGACAGTATAGATACCAGTATGTGAATATGGCAAAGTGGTGAGCAGCAGAGAAAGAGCCTTGCAAAATCTGAGGTCTAGACACTGGAATATAACAAAGTGATGAGGAAAAGAGGGAAAGAGAGTCCCAGGAAGGATCTGAAGTGAGAAGTGAAGTGGGAGTGAAGAGAGGTACCTTAACAAGGAAGAGAGAGCAGGAAGCACTTTGGCCCTGAGCCAGAAGTCATTGCATGGGAGAGGCAGCTTGAATCTGCAGATGCATGGTAAGTGCTGGAGACCTGAGAGGCCAGCACAGAGAAATACACCAGTGGGACAGAGCAGCTGATACGGCACACTGCATTGGCTGGTGAGTTATCTGGGTTCTGATGGCTCCCTGGAGAGGACAATTTTCCAGTAGCCATCTTAGAGAAGGGCCAACTGAGCTCAGGCCTCAAAGTGACTGCAGGCTCCACCTAGCAGGACCCAGTATCGGGACAAAGGAACTTAACTGAAGCTAGAAGGAAGTCAGCTTCAGTCTGAGTTTGAGGTGGAAAAGAGCCAGGTTCAATCCAGAGAGAACACACAGATTCTACAGGATGAATGAGTTTGGTTCCAGCCTCACAGCCAGAAATCAGCCTGAACTTCAGTGGAACTAAAAGCGCAGGATGGTGGGATTATCCAGTACCCTGCAATAAAGCTAGAGTAGTTTGCTGAGATTAATCAACATAGCTCTTCACCCTGCCTGTTCATGTTTTCTAACAGTGACAGCAGAGACACACCTTGAAGTGGATTTTTTTCACACTTTCTCTTTCTATTTTCTTGATTTTTTTTATGTTTTCCTTTGCTTTATCTTTCTTTATTTTGTGAATTTAGTCCAGGGTCTACATGGTCTCACTACAGGACAGGGCTTGTAGTGATTCTTTGTTTTTCAGCATCCCAAGCAAGCATTGGGACTATAGGAGTGTGCCATCACTCCTAGTCTCATTTACCCTTTCAGCACACCCTGAGGGGAGGGGGACTGAACCCCTGGCCCTTGTGTCTACCTAAGCAGGCACTGTAATTCACTGAGATATCTGACTGGCCCTTGTTTTGTTTTTTTCTTGTTTATTCTTGTTTTTATAAGAGTGTGGACATAGTTTCTAGTTTTTATTGTTCTATTCTGCTTTCTTCTTCATCTCCTTTCCTCCTTTCTCCTCACCAGTTTCCCAAAGCCTGTGTGATCTTCCTATGTCCTTCAGCCCTGCTTCTAATCTTCTATTTCTCTATTTTCCTCCTAACCCCTTTTATATTTTCTCCTCTGAGGTGGGGGGAAGGCTTTTTTGCTACACACAATTTTTTGGATTATTTTAGATTTTGTTCTACAAACACAAATCTATGGGTAAAGCAGAAAATTAATAGCTATCACAAACATACATGCACACACATGCACACAGACACACACAAATAGTTGCTACAGTTTGTCATTTTCTAAGCTATTTGATACTATTATTATTGATGATGTACCACTTTAGCCAAAGTGACATAAATGTTCTAATCATTTATTGTTCTTGGTATTAAAAACACAGAGATTGTTCTAAGAATCATAAAATATACTGATCT
Organism: Ctenomys sociabilis; assembly: GCA_004027165.1. Lineage (NCBI taxonomy): Eukaryota > Metazoa > Chordata > Mammalia > Rodentia > Ctenomyidae > Ctenomys > Ctenomys sociabilis. The sequence continues at coordinate 21,421 of PVKA01013745.1, read as the reverse complement.
CCAGTGCCTAAAAGCAGAGGCTTGATCAAATGGGCAGCAACTTCTCATTCCCAATAAATCAAAGAGCTAAGATTTGTAACAGACTCAAAACTCAAAAGCCAGCTGGAAAACATCTATGAAAAGTAATCATTTCCTAGGGTTTCTAAGTATTAGAATAAAGCTACTCTCTGAAGGGAAATTATAAGCATCAATCTAGAAATTAAAACAATAAAATGAAAAGACATTGAAGGAAGACAATATCCTAGGTCTCCAGTTCACCAAAGGCAAACCCAGGTGGCAATGAGGTAGAACAATCTGAAAAACACCCAGATAGGACTCTTTGGTGTGGCAACAGTGGAAGCAACATGGCAAATGAGGATCTAGAAAAATTCAAATAAGAAACAATTTCTCACATAAGTACAGAGCTAGTGACCAGAAGGAAAGACATGCTTTGGGACTATAGAACAGATGCACATTAAAAGAATAGATGAGCTTGGGAAAATGATAAAAAAAAAAATAATAATAAAAGAAAACCTAAGAAAGAAATGCAACCTACAAAGCACATTGAAACAGACATCCAGGAGATTAAAATGCCATTGAAAGTATATATAGCAGAATGAGTCAATATGAGACCAACAGCTCAGATCTCAGAGGTTGATGACAGGATTATAGTTATAGTTAGTGATCATGAAGACAAATATTTCTTAGTTGTTGGCTCAGCAGAACAGTGCCTGCAGGGCAAGCACAAGATCCTGAATTTGATTCCTGATGAGGAGACAGACAGACAGACAGACAGACAGACAGACAGACAGACAGACAGAGATTTCTCATCAATAGCAAGGGACCATGAAAAATGAATCGAGCCCCTTGTGCATGATAGATAATGCAAATAATAACATAAGATTGATCAGAATCAATTAGAAAAGGTGAAAATAGCAAAATTGTAAAAAAAAATCTGTTCACAGAAGTCATGGCAGAAAAATTCCCATGCAGGGAAACAGAAGTTGGTATACAGTTAAGAGGCATTTAGAACTCAAATTAGTGCTCGCTTCGGCAGCACATATACTAAAATTAGAACTCAAATTAGTGTGATACAAAAGAATCTACACCAAGACATGTATTTGTCAACATTTAGGAAATTCAACACAAAAACAAAATATTAAAAAGCTGTTAGAAAAAGGAAGAAATAACTTATAAAGTATTGCAAATCAGAATCATAATGGACTTCTCAACGAAACCCATCAAGCAAAGGAGAGCTTGGAGAGAAGCATTTCAAGCCTTAAAAGGAAACATCTTCCAATTCAGACTGATGTATCCCACAAAACTATCTGTCTCTCTTTCTTTTAATAACAGATGGCGGCACATTGTTAAAATTATTTACAAACTAAAATGACTATAACAAAAATTATCTAAAATAAACATTAAGAAGAAAGAGCTTACAAGTCAGTCATATAATAGTATACTTTGTGTCAAAATCAAGAAAATGCATTCATATAATTAGAATTCTCAGAGTACAATGGGGTAGGCAATAAATATCTAAATATTTAAAATTTCTGAATTTAGTTAAAATTACTACACCACATTTTCAAGAAAAATGAACCTTTTGAACAAGAAATATGAATAAAAGACCAATATAAACACAAAATGAAATGTCCAAAAATAATTGTAAAGAAAAAAATCATTAAAACATATGCATAGAAAAAATAGGAGCTATGGAACAACAAAATTAAATAGGATCTTATCTCACATCAGAAAAAAAGACCAAGTGGGTAAGAAACTAGAGTACTTAATTCAAAGGACTGGTGAAAAAAGATCTGTCCTCCATGAATTTTATACTTAGCAAACATAACTTTGAGAACTAAAAGTCAAGTATGTCCAAGTTGCACAAACCTCCAGACACAGCATACAGAAAATAATGAAGACCATTATCCAGAAGGCAAGAGATGTTGCTGTATGGTCATGGATAAAGAACAATAGCTCTCAAAATGGTGGTATGCAGCATTATGTAAAATATAATTATAATAGACAAGCCCATTTAAAAGGTCATGGTTTCCACAACATGTATCAATGTTATCTCAGGTTAAATACATATTTTTTCATGTGAGTGTGTGTAAAAGAAAAAAAGGAACTAATATAAAGTCAATGGGAAATGAAAATATATCACAAAATGTGCTGCTATAAACATAAGTATGCAAATATCACTATGATACAATGTTTTCAGTTCCTCTGGGAAAATTCTCAGTAGGGGGATAGCCGGCTTGAATGGGATTTCCAGTCCTATTCTTTTGAGGAGTCTCCACACTGACCTCCACAATGGTTGTACCAGTCTACATTCCCACAAGCAGTGGAGAAGTGTTCCCTTTTCCCCACAACCTCTCCAACATTTGTTGTTGGTTGATTTCCTTATGATACCATTTTTTCTGGAGTGAGATGGTATCTCAGTGTTGTTTTTATTTGCATTTCATGCATGACTAGCGATGGGGAGCATTTTTTCATGTATTTATTTGCTTCTTTAATTTCGTCCTCTGAGAAGTGTATATTCATCTCAGATGCCCATTTTTGAACTGGGTCTTTAAATTTGAGGGCCCTGTTATATCTTAGCCCTTTATAAATTCTAGACAGCAGATGTTTGTCTGATTGCTTATTAGGATTTTTTCAAAATTTGTAAGTTATCTTTTCACTTTGTTCACAATTTCTTTTGACATGCAGAGACTCAAGAAGGGTGATCCAGTTGTTGATTATTTCAAGTGTTTTCATGTATTTTCATGAACTCTTTACCCCTATGTCTTCAAGAGTTCCTCCTACTTTCTCTTCTAGGAGATGGAGTGTTTCTGTTTTAATGTTTAGAGCTTTAATCCATTTTGGCTTTAACTTAGTGCATGGTGGTAAAGCCAGGTCAAGTTTTAGTTTTAGGCATGTAGAAAGCCATATTTTCGAGAACCATTTGTTAAAGAGGCTATCTTTTTCCAACAGGCTTGTTTGGACCCTTTGTTGAAGATCAGATGGCTGAGTGTGTTCGTAGATGCCTCTGCATCTTCTAATCTATTCCATTGATCCTCAGGTCTATTTCATTGAAAATACCACATTGATTTTATCACAATGGCTTTGTAGTATCATTTCAGGTCAGGAATTGTGATGCCTCCTGCCTTATCTTTATTGGCCAAGATTGTTTTTGCTACTCTAGGTCGTTTGTGGTTCCAAATAAATTTTAGGAACGATTTCTCTAGGTCTAGGAGGTATGTTGGTGGCAGTTTGATAGGGATTGCATTAAATCTGTACAGCAATTTTGGAAGTATGGCCATCATCACTATGTTGGTCCTTCTTATCCAAGAGCAGGGAATATCTTTCCATTTTCTGAAATCCTCTATACTCTCTTTTCTTAAGGTGTTGTAATTTTCTGTGAAAAGATCTTTTACTTCCTTGGTTAAGGGAATTCCAAGGTATTTCACTTTCTGCGGTGCTATCATAAAAGGTATTGTTTCTATTATTTCCCTTTCAGTTTGCTTGTTATCTGTATAGAGGAATGCTATTGACTTTTGAGTAATGACTTTGTATCCTGCTATGCTACTGAATTTCCATATCAGTTCTAGTAGTTTCTTGCTGGAATTTTTTGAATCTTCCAAGTATCATGTCATCTGCAAATGGTGATAATTCAACTTCTTCTTTACCTACTCTTATTCCTTTTATTTCTCTCTCTTTTCTAATGGCTGTTGCTAATGATTTCAAAAATATATTGAATAAGAGGGGTGACGGAGGACATCCTTGTCTTCTACTTGATTTAAAAGTAAAAGATTTCAATTTTTTCCCATTTAGGATTATATTAGCTTTTGGGTCATAGATGGCTTTTATCAAGCTAAGGAAATAACCAAGATGTCTATAACACGAGGAATGGTTGAAAAAAATGTAGTATTTCTATAGAGTGGAGTATTACTCAGCTACAAAGATTGATAAACTTGAAGCATTTATATTGAAGTGGATGCCACTTGAACATATACTCATAAGTGAAATAAACCAGACATACATAAGCAAATATCATACAGTCTCCCTAGTATAAGAAGTCAAAAGTAGAAATACAAATAGAAATGTACAACAACAATTAAAAAGAATTGAGTCAGATAGTTAGGGCAAACTGAATGGCATCTGCTGCAGAGTACTAATTAGCTTTTCTTCTGGATGATTAACAACCTAAATTCACAGATCAAAATTGGAGTAATAGAAGAGCTGCAAGGCCAGCCGACTTTTTGGCTCTAGCCTTTTAAGGTCAGTGAGGACTGAGGACATAGGAGAACCTGTACTGCAACATCATGAAACTCAGTTGTGCCCCAAAATTTTGATCAAGCAGATTATGGAGCCACAGAGGAAAGAGAATGATGATTTATAGTGTGCCTGGGGAGAATCACATGGAGCAAAAACTTTCTCTCAGCCTTTCGCAGACAGCAAAATGGTCAAGCATTGGCCGTGACTCATCCACATGCACAGACAAAGGATCTACAGAGTAAGGAGCTACAGGATTATAAGATAAACCCTTAAGTGACTTCACTAACCTCATCAAAAACAAAAGCTATATGCTTTGGTATGTAGAGCTTGATCTATCTCGGTCTTAATCATCCAGCAAACAAGTATAAAAATGAGGTATATAATGTGGGGCCATAATAATAAGTTGAGGTGTAACTGGCTACAGTCAACAACTTCTTCAGATAGCTCACTATTTTTGTGGAATGCTAGACTCTGTTGGATTGTATCGCCAAGTTCAGGCACCTAAATTGGTTTAATGACAATGGAGTGCTCATCTTTGACAGGTATAGACAAAAAAAAAGGGTATACAAAGGCAGAATCGTGATGTGTGTGTATAAACAGTACAGGTAGTATGAATATGCCGTGCTTCTGCATAATTCTATGAGAAGCAATATTTGCACTAATAGTGGTTGGACAAGATATTATGTTGGCTTCCAGTACTATGGACAAGCACTAGGAAGATAGCAAGATAGAAAGTATTAATTGTTGGATCTGTGATATAATTCAGCTATAAAAAATAAGATAACTATATTGATACACTCTCTTAATTCACTGATTAGAGACACCTGCTATAATAATGTATGTAAATATAATATCATGTATGCACCTTGTACATTATGAAAACAGCTTACAATGTATTAATTTATCAAATCTGTTAATTTGTCTTGAAACTGTGTCATTGCTATTTGTTCTTCAATTAAATAAATAAATAAATAAATAAATGAAAATAAAGGAATTATTAATGTTGCACTAAAAGAAAAATAAAATATCAGGGTTAAATAACAATAACAAAAAAACAATACCAGAAGTAAAAAAATATTTTTCTTTCCTGGTTGATTTCTTTTGGTACCCTTTCTCGAATGGAAATTAATTGGCCTTCTTGAAGACTGTCTTGTGGCTCTTCTATTTCTTCAACTCTGACTTGGGATCTTAAAAAAAAACAGACAAAAAAAAAAAAAGATATAATTCAGCTATAAAAAAACCTGTAAATATAATTTCATGTATGCACCTTGTACAATGCCAAAACGTTATCAAAACAGTTTGCAATGTATTAATTCATCGACTCTGCATGGTTAAGGTGTCTTGAAACTGTCTGATTGACATTTGTATTTTAATAAAATAAAAATAAATGAAAAAAAAGACTGTCTTGTCTAACATTAAAAACTGGCTACTTATTTGCAAACTCACAAAAAAAAAAGAAAATGGAAATAGACTTTCTAAATTTTCTCATACTAGGAGAAAATATCAGCATGTCTTTATTATTTTATTGAAAATCAAATTAGCAGGACAAATTCAATAAGTAATACATTGCATATTGTTTTCGTAGTGGTTTTTTGTCGTTCAAGACACATTCTTGATATTCTACTTACAAACACCATTAGAGTAGATGTCTCTAATCAACGAATTAGGAGAATGTAGCTATACACTTATTTTTTAAAACTGAATTATAGTATAGTTACAATAATTAGTATTTTCTGCCTCGATATCTTCCTAGTGGTTGTCCATAGTACAGGAAGCTGAAAGAATATCCTGTACAAACACTATCAGTGCAAATCTTGCTTCTCGTTGAATTATGTAGAAGCACTGCATATTATACTAACTACACTGTTTATAAAAACACTAATGGCTCTTCCTTTTTATCCCCTTTTTTTGTTTAGTCCTGTCAAAGATACGCATTCTACATTTATTCAATCATTATAGGTGCCTGAACTCAACAAAATAATCAAACACAGGCCAGCAGTCCACAATAACAGTGGGTTATCTGAAGAAGTTGTAGACTAGAGAAATTTACAGCTCTGCTTATTATTATGGCTTTATTTTATGTACCTCATTTTAATACTTTTCTTCTGGATGGTAAGACTGAGATAAAGCAAGACCTATATAACAAAAACTGTACATTTTGTACCTGATGAGCTCAGTCAATTTGCTCCAGGGCTTATCCTGTACCTCACTCTGTAAATCCTTTGTCACTATCAGCCATATGGATGAGTTATGGCCATTGCTTGAATATTTTGCACTCTGTGAGAACCTAAGAGAAAGTTTTCTCTCCACACGAATTTCCTTAGGCACATTATAGATCATTAATCCCATTCCTCTGTGACTCCATAATCTCCTTGATCAGATAATATGGGTTACAACTGAGTTCCATGATGTTACAGTACAGGTTCTCCTGGTCCTGAGTCTTCGCTGACCTTAAGAGGCTATGGCCTTAATGTTGGCTGACCTTGCAGCCCTTCTATTTCTCCAATTTTTAATCTGTAAACTTCGGTTGTTAACCATCCAGAAGAGAAGCTGTTTAGTACCCTGCAACATATGCAGTTCAGTTCACCCTAACTATCTGACTAAATTCTTTTTAGTTATTGTTATAAATTTCTAATTGTATTTCTTATTTTGATTTCTTATACTAGGGAGACTATACAATATTTGCATATGTGTGTCTCGTTTATTTCACTTATGAGTATATGTTCAAGTGGCATCCATTTCAATATAAATGCTACAAGTTTTCATTCTTTATACCCAAGTAATATTCCATTGTGTAGAAATATCACATCTTTTTCAACCATTCCTCATGTGACAGGCATCTGCTTATTTCTATGATTTTGTTATTACAAATTGTGCTGCTATAAATATAGGTACACACATATCACTATGATAATGATGTTTTTAGTTCCTCTGGGAAAATTCACAGTAAGAGGATAGCCGAATTGAATGGGATTCCCAGTTCTACATTTGTGAGGAGTCTCCACACTGGTCTTCACAACGGTTCACCAGTCTACATTCCCACCAACAGTGGAAAAGTGTTCCTTTATCCCCACATCCTCGCCAACATTAATTGTTGGTTGATATCTTTATGATAGCCATTCTTTCTGGATTGAGATGGTACCTCAGTATTGTTAAAACTTGCATTTCACGGACAACTAGCGATGTGGAGCATTTTTTCATGTTTATCCGCTTCTTTAATTCATCCTCTGACAAATATGTATTCATTTCAGACATCCATTTTTGATTGGGTCTTTACATTTCAGGGCCACAACATATCTTAGTTCTTTATATATTCTAGAGAGCAGACCTTTGTCTGAGTGCTTATTAGTTAGGATTTCTTCAAAATTTGTGTATTGTCTTTTCACTTTGTTGACCATTTCTTTTGATGTGCAAAATCTTCTCAAGAAGCATTGATCCTAGTTGTTAACTCTTGCGTTTCCTGTGTGAATTCATGCTTGTTCATGAACTCTTTACTGACCCTTATCTCTTCAAGAGTTCCTCCTATTTTCTCTTCCAGGAGATTTAGTGTTTGTGTTTTAATGTTTAAATCTTTATTCCATTTTGTATTAAGCTTGGTGCATGGTTATAGACCTGGGTCAAGTTTTAGTTTTCAGCATGTAGAAAACCAGTTTTTCCAACACCATTTGTTAAAGAGGCTATCTTTCTTGCAGTAAGAGTGTTTGGCCTGTTTATCAAAGATCAGGTGGCTGAGTGTGTTCATAGAGATCTCTGTGTCTTCTAACTATTGCAAAGATCCTCAGATCTATTTAGTTGCACATACCATGTTGATTTTATCACAGTGGTCTTGTAGCATAATTTCAAGTCAGGAATTGTGATGCCTCTTGCCTTGTCTTTGTTGACCAGGACTGCCTTTGCTTTTCTAGGTCTTTTCTGGTTCCAAATAAATTTTAGAAAAATTTCTCTAGGTCTGGGAGGTATGTTAGGGGCCATTTGATAGGGATTGCATTAAATCTGCACAACAATTTTGGGACTTTGCCATCTTCACAATGTTGGTTCTTCCTATCCAGGAGCATGGAATATCTTTCCATTTTCTGAAATCCTCTAGAATCTCTTTTCTTAAGGTATTGTAATTCTCCATGAAAAGATCTTTGACTTCCTTGGTTAAGTGAATTCCAATGTATTTCACTTTCTGCGGTGCTATTATAAAAGGTATTGTTTCTATAGTTTCTCCCTGTGTTCATTATCTGTGTAGAGCAATGTTATTGACTTTTGAGTAATGACTTTGTATCCTGCTATGCTACTAAATTTCTGTATCAATTCTAGGAGCTTCTTGGTGGAATTTTTGGGTCTTTCAAATAAATTATCATGTCATCTGCAAATAGTAATAATTTAACTTCTTCCTTACCTATTCTCAGTCCTTTTATTTCGTTCTCTTTTCTAATGGGTATTGCTAATGATTCCAAAGCTATATTTAATAGGAGGGGTGATAGAGGACATTTTTCTCTTGTACCTGATCTAAGAGTAAAAGATTTCAGTTTTTCTCCATTTAGAATTCTAATAGCTTTTTTGGTTGTCGTAGATGGATTTTATCATGTTGAGGTAGTGTCCATCTATTCCAATTTTCTGTAGGGTATTTGAACATGAATGAGTGCTGGACTTGTCAAAAGCTTTTTCTGCATCAGTTGAGATGATCATGTGGTTTTTAGATTTTAGTCTATTAATATAGTATATAACCTTTAATAGATTTTCAAATATTGAACCATCCTTGCATCCCTGGAATGAATCCTACCTGATCACAGTGTATGATCTTCTTGATGATTTTCTGTATTCTGTTTGATCAGATTTTATTAATGATTTTTGCATCTATGTTCATGATGGAGACTAGCCTATAATTCTCTTTTTTGGTCGTGTCTTTCCCTGGTTTGGGAATGAGTATACTACATGCCTCCAGAAATGATTTGGGAGGACTGCTTCCTTCTCAATTTCTTTGAAAGTTTTGAAGAGTGTAGAGATTATGTATTCCATAAATTTGTTTTAGAATTCATCTGTGAATCCATCAGGACCTGGAATTTTCTTTTTCGGCAGGCTTTTTATTATATTTTGTATTTCTTTTGCTGTTATTGGCTTATTGAGAGTTCCTGTGTCTTCTTGATTCAGTTTTGCTAATTTCTACCTTTCAAGGAATATTTCTATTTCTTCTGTGTCTTCTGTTCTGTGAATGTAAAGATTCTCAGCTATTGATAATCGTCTAAATTTCCACTGGGTTTGTGCTGATTTCACATTTTTCATTCCTTATTGCTTGTACTTGAATTTTTTCTTTCCTCTTTTTGATGAGGCCAGATAGGGGCTTATCAACTTTATTTAGTTTTTCAAAGAACCAGCTTTTTGATTTGTGGATTGTTTGAACTGTTTTCTTCATCTCAATTGAATTAATTTCTGCTCTAATCTGTAAGAATTCCTCCCATCTTTGGGCTCTCGGTTTTGTTTGCTCTTTCTTTTCTAGATGATGCAGGTGCAACATTATGATGTTTATTTGTTCCCACTCTATTTTCCTAATGTGTGAGTTCACAGCTATGATTTTTCCTCTGAGAACTGCTTTCATTCCATTGCTTAAATTTCAGTATTTTGTGGTCGAATTTTCATTGAATTTTAGATATCGTCTAATTTCTTGTTTAATTTCATTTGTGGCCCATTGATTCCTGAAAAGGGTGTTGTTTAATTTCCATGAATTTAGCAGGTTTTGCTAGTTTTTTTCATCATTTATTTCCTTTCTCATTATACTGTCGTCAGATAATATGCATAGGATAATTTCTGTTTTCTTGCAAACACTTAAACAGGATGTCTGGACTAGTATGTGGTCTATTTTGGAAAATGACCCGTGTGCAGCTGAAAAATGTATATGAACCTGTGGTTGGGTGGAACACTCTGTATATGTCCCCCAGGTCCATTTGTTCCAAGCTCTGGTTCAATTCTGCAGCGTTTTGGCTAATTTTCTGTCTAGTTGACATATCTTTTTGAGATAAGGGGGTGTTAAGTTCTCCTGTAAGATTGTGGTCTTGGATATTAGATTTTTGATGTTCATTAAGATTTGTCTTACATAGTTGGGTGGTCATGTGTTTGGTGCACAGAAATTTATGAGGGTTACCTCTTCCTCTTGAATTTTTTTCCCTATCCAATATATAGTGGCCTTCTTTGTGTTGTTTGATCATTCTTGATTTGAAGTTGAGACTGTCTGAGAACAGAATTGCTACTCCTGCTTCTTTCTGATGTGCTGGGCCATGTAGTATTGTTTTCCATCCTTTCACTTTAAGCCTATGAATATCTTTTTGAATTAAGTGTGTTTCTTGTATACAGCATACCTTTGGATTTTGTTTTCTAATCCACTGTGCCTGTCTATTTCTCGTAATTGATGAATTGAGTCCAGTTACATTGATGGTTATAATTGAAATGTGTTGACTTATGATTGTCATATTTACCTGCTGTTTTTTACTCCTTTGTATCCTGTGTTTAATTGTCTGTCCTGTTTAGTGGGTTCCTTCCATTCTCATTCATGGAGTTCTGGTCATTGAGGTCTCTCTCTAGGACATCTTTCATTAGCCTGTGTAGGGATGACTTTGTCATCATGAAATGCTTTAGGTGTTCTTTGTCCTGGAAGTATTGCACTTCTCCATCATACTTGAAAGAGAGTTTTGCACATTATATTAGTCTGGGCTGGAATTTGTTTTCATACAGGACTTGAAGAACTCTGCTCCATGCTCTCCTTGCCTTCATGGTTTGTGTAGAGAAGTTGGCTGTAATTCTGATGGGTTTTTCTTTGAATGTGATCTGCTTCTTCTCTCTAACAGCTTTCAGTATATTATTCTCATGTCGGATTTCTGGGATATTGACTCTTATATGTCTCGGTGTGTTTTTACTTGCTTTGAAGTTATTTGGTGTTCTGTATGCTTTGGTTACTACAGAGTTTTTTTCTAAATTGGATTTCCTCTATATATTTCCAAAATTGATTCTTTTCTTCAGATGTTATGATTTCAAATAATTCTTTTTTGATTTCAGAAATTATTTCTGCTTTGAGTTCCTCTTTACCTTTGTGCTATTGTTTCTTGGCTTAATTCATATGTTTCAGCTAAAATAGTGTTCTTTGCAGTTGTTCTGGGGGGCATTAGGTTTCCTCCATTCGTTTCTGGATTTGATTCCCTACTTCAGATGCTATGTATTCAAAATTTCTTTTTGTGTTTCAGGCGTTAATTCTGGTCTGAGTTCCTCTATACTTTTCTGCTGTTGTTTTGCTTCCACCTGTTTTAATTCATTCATTTCAGTTGAGCTAGTGTCCTCTGTGGTTATTTGTGGAATCAAGGCCTGAGACTGCCTTTTGCTCCTTGTCTTTGTGATTTTGTGTAGCACTGACCTCTGACCTTTGGTGTAGAGCCTTGGTACTGTTACAAACTTAGCGTGTTATGAGATTTGGGTGCCAGTCCATTAAGTTTGAGATTATCCAGTTATATCTGGCCTAGATCTAGCTGTTGTGTTCAGTTCCTTTTTGTGGCTGCTCTTCTGGTACAACTGTGAGCCTGTGAGCCTGTGGCTCCCCTCTGTTGTGTCCCTGGTGCAGGGAATACTGGGGAGTGCAGAAGCTCTCCCACACACTCACCAGGCCAAGTGAAGGTATTTTGGGTGGCGGGAGATTCAGAAAAATTCTCACTTACTCAGCAGTTTTGGGGGCAAGGGCTCTGAGGAGTTTCCCAGCAAGTCAGTCTGGGGTGTCCCAGGCTGACTGCTAACTCACTATGAAGTCTTGGTCCCTGGGGCTCTGGATGATGCAGAGGGTATGGGGGAAAGCCAAAGGTTCTCCCACACACTCACCAAACTGGGCTCGCATGGATCAAGTGGTGGGAGATTCAGAAAAATTCTCACTCGTTCAGTTGGCTTGGGGGCAGGAACTCCAGGGAGTTGCTGGGAAAGTCAGTCTGAAACTATCTTTCAAAACTGATTTAAAAGTAAGGTAGTTCTATGACAAAAAACATTTGAAAGAATTAATGATCATCAAATCAGCACTCTAAAATATTCTCTTTTTTGTGTGTTTTATGAAAGGGTGTACAACGTGTTCAGGTTCTCACTACTACAGCATACTCGTGGTGATCCACCTATTTACTCCCTCCCAAGAGCTCAGATTACAGGAGCATGCCCCCATGCCTAGGCTCAATTGCCACCCAGTGTGCCCCTGGGGCGAGATCAGCACGGCAATCCTGGGCATCGAAACCCCTGCCCCTGTGCCTACTTGCAGGCGGTTTAATATACTGATCTATTTGGCTGCAGCACTCTAAAATATTCTGAAAGACATTCTAGAAAGAGATAATAAAGACTACGAACCCATGAACCCCAATAGAATGAATCCAGCTGGCAAGAAAAGTAATTAAACAGAGAGTTAAAAAAAATGAGTACCAATAACAGCCAAATAATATGAACTTAAGCCATCCTGGGAGCCTACCCAGTGTAGGGTTCATTCTGTGAGCATTTGTAGCTGTGCTGTCTGAATCAATTCATGTGCAGGATAAAATTTCAAGTAAATATTTGTGTTTCCTACTAATCCAAGAATAACACTGTGATCATTAATAAAAAATGTCAACTTTAGTGGATTAAGAAATGCCTAGTTCATTTGTAAAACACAGTTCTGGGTGTTTCTGTAAAGTCACATGTAAGCCAGAAAACTGAGTCAGGAGATGTGCGTTATATATGGGTGACATCAAACAATAGGCTGATATACTAGAAGGAATAAAAAGAGAAAAAGGAACTAAATGTGGTGTATTTTAATTAACTTCTTCCTCAGCATCACCTTCAGACTTCTATCTCCAGTGCTGCTATTTCTTCAGCATTCCAGGCAGGTTTGTATTGACAACCCTCCTATGAGTGAAAGTTTTAGAACTCAGGCTAATATCACCTACTTGATCCCTTTTGTTCAGTGGTTTCCATCCTGTTACAATGAATAATTAACAGATCCTCCACCTCTCCAGAGTGTAGACAATTAATGTATGCTCTCTTCTTCTGCTTTCATAGACCTAATCTTCTTGTATAGTCATATAAAATCAGTATTTTCTATTTATTCAGTTTCTTTAAAGAATTCCAACTTTTATGTGCATTAAATTACCTCTTGTTCATTTGAATCCACCATCTGATAAACCCTCAAACTCTTTCCAGGATGAAACTCTCATCTGGATGAAGATGTGTTGACTTTTCAGGCTGTAATTCAGTGTTATTTACTGTAGATTAAGGTTCATTTTGAAAGTGTTTTTTTTTTTTTCTTTTTCCTCACAGTTGACCTAAACGTTAAATATTTAAACATTAAAATGACTCACCCAATTCCAAAGTTCTTTATAATTGTGGATGCCCTTTTTGAGTATAGGACATGGTGCTCCTTCCATTTGTTACTATTGTGGATTAGGAAGCTTCTATAGTATTGTCCCGGTAGAGTTTTGCCTCCCAGAGAACACTTATGTTCAGTTTTGAAGTCAGAATACTTTTCTCTAGCATTTTCTAATTTTCTATCATGAAACTTTCCTAAGTTTTTAACAATCCTACCTGCATAAACCACCCTTTTGTGATACCATTTGGAAACCAATAACTTAAAAACATACATGTATAAATAGTATTTCATACACTTACAGAAAGTAACTAAAAATAAATACTCTAATGATGTTTTTGAATGTACTATTATTAAAAGAGCTTAGAACAAATGTAATGTCAGAGTGTCCTAAAAGAACAACCTATTCTTTCAGACAATAAGGACGGTCTAACAGCTACATGCTGGGACCTCTCAGCTTGACCTAATGTCCACAAAGACTACCAAAGGCAAATACCTCAACTAATTCACTCAATGAGCACTTGCTCTGATGCTTACTGTACTAAATTGACTAGCCATGCAAAAAATAGGATTAACTGTCCAATTAAGAGCTGAAGCTTTCTTTTAAACAATTGAGCCTGCCCATACAAGGAAGTTATTAATAAAATAAGCCACTAAATTCGATATAGACAGTAGTTTATGTGAGGACTTCCTTCTTCAGCAAGTCATATGTCAGTCTATATGAAAGCAATATCAAGCCTTGAGCTTTCAAAGTGAATGAAGGCTCCTCAAGAAATTCCTAACACCAAAAAAAATCAGAGCCAAGAAAGTGTTGGTATTTATCCCAAGGGTAAAGTATTATAGAAAGCATGTGAAAAATATATGTTTCAATCCATTTCATGTTTATTAAAATACTTTTTAGCATTTTAGCACTTTTCTTGGCAAAGTAGACATTCAACTTTCAAGCAAATTCAGTTACAAAAGAACAAAGACAATGTATATCTGTTATTTCTAATTAATGAATATTCTTTTAACACATTTCTTCTTTATAATTACAAATCATTTTGAATGATAAAAATTTCTGCCTTTGCCTCTGTGAATTGGTTCACTGGTGGAGAATATTAACAATGAGAATTTTAATGATCTCAGTTAAGACTAAGTGAGCCAAGGTTTTCAGGAAGTTGAGAATGAGACAGACCTTAGAACCTTCTGTTATTATAATATGTTAAATTATAATGCATTAAATTGTTCTTTAGCTACAGGGAAAATGGGAAACCTCAACTTTTCTGATGAAATTTCAGCCTTTTTTTCTTATTTTTGTTTTCCAACACACTGTTTGTGTGGTTATAGCAGAGAGCCCTCCCTACATTAATTCAGATCTGCTTTGTTCTATATTTGGGTGCTTTTTATTGGTACCTAAAGAAATTTCTTCAACCTGAGCCTTGCAGAATGGCCTACTCTTCTCAACACTACTAATTTTAATAAATAAGTCAGCAAATGTATTTTTTAAAACTTTTTATAATTACGGAGAAAAAGAGACCACTACCATCCAATCATTCATTAACAAATGTCAATATGAGTTTCCAAATGTGTCCAGTTAATCTCAGCAAAGAGAATTTTATTTGGATTTAGAACAAATGTAGTATTTTCTTTTAATTATATAAGTCATATTGAGGACACTACTGAATAGAATCCATGATATGCTTTAAATAACAAATGACAGCTTCCATTTTGTTCATAATCCCATATATTCAGCCATTTAATATGAAAAGGTTTGGTAGACTAGAATTAATTAATTGACAATCTTTTTGTTTTTGATTACTGCAACTGAATTGATGTCCAATTTTAATCACTATCTACATAGCTCTCTGAGCGTGTTATGTATCCAACTGCTTCAAATCAAGACTTTCTCTTCTATGTGTACTCTGTTTCATACAACTGTGGAATAACTCTTTTTAAAAGAAGAACAAGGGAAAAGAGACCAATAACAGAGGCTGATTGTCATCCTGAATCTTATGAATTGTCCAGAGATATATTAAATAATTGCATCAATCCCATAACCAGCTTTTAAGTATTTCTGTTTCCCAGTTGTGGATCTGGCCATTTCTTTGACTGACATGTGTTGTCAGTATCTATAAATGAGCTACCTCCTTTATTCTTTGGGAAAAAATATATATAGCAAAGAGTCCTCCCCACCTTAATTCAGATCTCTGTTCTATATTTGGGCATTTTTCATTGTTACCCAAAGACAAATATATCCCTGGCAGAACCAGGGATTGAACTCAGGCCCTTGTGCTTGCCAGGGAAGCATTTATTCATTTGAGCCATCTCCCCAAACCCTCTTTGGAAAATATTATCAGATGAACATTATAGATATGGATGGGTGAATCTGAGGAGAAAAACATAGCATTATTGAAACATATTTAACTTAGGACCATGTTTTCACTGGAATCTGAGAATGGTAGACTCCTGTAGCAGCCTTCCAGAATAGAAGATGAAGAGGTCTGTGGTGGGAGTCTGCTTCCATCTCACATGAGCACTGGCAATCTGTAAAATTTGATTAGGTGACAAAAACAATAAAATAGCTATCTAGTGAAGACACCACTAATGTCCTAACAAAACTCTGCTTGTGTATAAATTTCTTTGCTCCTTATCTTTGGGGATTTTTCTGTAGTTACAGAATGTTATCTTTACAGTCATAGTTTTTAGAGATCCAATGTATTCCTATTTCTACTAAGATATAAACTCTATTTTGATAAAGTTGTTATACCCAGCACTCAGAGTGGCAATCATCAGTAGCATAGGTAGAGAGATAATTGAACACACTAACGTATATAAGACCCTCTGTGAAAAATGCCACAGGAATAATGGAAGTGCATTGACCACAGGGCTCAGTAAAAACAGACAAATTATTTTCTGGGTGGTTAAAAGATTTGGCATGTAAAAAGGAATGCATAACACTTGAATAAGAAGAATAACAAAAGTCATACCTTTCCAAGAGGCAGAGATGTCAGAATAAGCAAAGACATGGTGGGGGAAACTCTATAGTAAGAATCCTGGAGACAGTTGAATGGTGCAGAGAGTTTTTACAATAAACAAACACTGGAAGCTTGGTTCTGCCATCAACTTTGAGCTCTTTGGATGTCTTTCTGACATCTTGAAATGTCATTTGGAAATCAGATGCCAAGTCATCTTCCTTGGAGAATTCATGCGAGGATTGTAGACAATGTATAATACTTAGTTTCAAATTACATATCCCAAAAGTTATAGCAATTCATTAAAGGGTTTTTACATAACGACATGACATGATTTGAACTAACATTTAATTATCCTAAGCACAGAGTTTTCCTTGAAAAGTGAAAGGAGGATAAAATATTTTTTCTAATGTTAAACTTCATAAAGCATAAATATATACGTACATGATTAACCCATATAATAAATACCTACTCCAAGGTTATGCCCAGATAGCACTATGACCTGAAACTGTAGTAATACTATTATTGGTAAACTTTGATTTCATAGTAATATGTGCTTATAGTAAAAAAGAACACAGTAAGAACTGTGTATTTTATTCAGTTGCATAATAAATGAAAAAGGGAGATGGCTCTGCCATAAAGTAGTCATGAAATCAGACTTTATAATCTGAATACATAGTTAAGAGCACTTGGAATAACCTCCTATTATCCAATAAGGAGATCAAGGAGCAAACACATTAAGACAGTCAGGCCATCATTCTGCAGAAGAGTGTCACTCGTGAGAAACTGTCTTTGGTCCACGGAATAAGAAAAATGTTTAATGGCGCTAACTTTCTGAAATTAAATTTATTCAAATTTTTAGCATTATTATTTATATATAATAAGTGTTGATATTTATAAACTATTTCCCTATAGCATGGTAAATGATAGGTATTTTTACTATCATTTTCACATAATCAAAAATAATTACTTTTGTCACCATATTACATTTTTTAAAAAATTGATGCTTCATGAAACCAGACATCTAGGAGACACTGAATCAAAAAATATGAGAAAAGTGTTTTCTAGACTGAGCAGTGACAAAGATGTAGTGGTGATACACATCTCTCATGCTGCTCCAGTGGAGCACAGGGGGGTCCCTTCCAGAACTTCACGGCAGGACCAGGAAAATGAGTGTCATTTGCTCATGTTCTCTCATCATGGTTTAGGTATTTTTGTCTTTGAACAAATTTTTTCCAAGTGAAGAAGTATTAAAAAAATCCTTATTCAAAACTTTTATATTCACCTAATCTAACCTCTTAGCCATTTCTCAGTGCTTTGTATAGTGAACAAATAATATAATGACACACCGCAATTAGTTTTTATAATCTATTGATTTATTTACCTATAATTGACCTAAGTTATTGCACCCAATTTTTAACCAAATTTTGACCATATAATTTGACATATATATATATATATATATATATATATATATATATAATTTGACATATATATATATATATATATACAATTATGTATATATATGTATATATGTGATCTAGAAAGCGCACTGTGCCAGGTGCAGTGAATAGGGAAGATAAGAACACACCATATTGTTTTTACAAATGGCACTTAGCAGCAGCATGTACTGAGCTTTTGATCATAACTCTTAAAGATTTTAAGAAACAGGACTTCCTGAACTACTTCAAAAATAAGCAAGATAATATAAATGTGTAGACATTAAGGGGAATAACTTGAAGGGGATGAATAGCAGTATATCAATGCTATAATAAAAATTTAAATTAAAAAATGTGATGTGTTTTTGGTCACTTCTTGTAATGTGCTAATTGATTATTTCTTTTTCAATTCCAAATTGATGTTTATAATAAAACTGAGTAACATGCCAGGCTCTGCTCATAGGTTAAAGACAAGCATTGTTCATAGGACCAAGGCATGGAAATTGCCATCATGTAGGACTAAACATAGATTATAATATAAAAAGTATAATATGTAAGTTGCATATAAGGCTAAAGATAAGGTAGTGACTGTCATTCCCAAGTACTCCCAAGGATCATATACACAATCATTTGATCAAAATGTCTAGGTCTTACAACTTACATCAATTATAAGTGAAACAAACAAGTTTGTTTAAAGACATGAATTGCTTTCCTAAAATGTTTTTTGGAGTGTGTTGTCTTGGCTCCCTTCTGACTTCTGTCAGTGTTTCCTGCAGCGTCCAATGATCTCCCATTCTTTGGTGTTCGATAGCAGAGACTTCTGAGTATAGCTAAACTCTACAGTGTATCATTCACACAAAAGTAGTCTTTCTCCAATAATGAATTCTTCAAATGTACTGCATTTCACAAAAGTATAAGAGAAACTTAGTCTAAAAATATCCTTATTGTGTGAATGACTAGTATAGTATTTATGTTCAAATAGGTAGTCATGCCTTAGTATGTACTGAACAGTACTTCCAAGATCTTGAAGGAAACCAAAATTTCCAGATAGTTAAGTCCCTAGAATAAAACAGCATGGTGTCTGCATATGACCTACAGACATTATCCAAAACATTATAAGTCCTCTCTAAATGACGTAAAGTATAGCACATAAATCAATGCAAATATTACATAAATAATTCCTATATTTACCATTTTGATCTGTAATTGTTGTTATCTGGATTCAGAAGCTGTGGATATGGACATCTGACTATATTTACTTCCCAAATACACACTATATCAGGACATAAAATGAAAGTGAATAAAATATTTCAGTCAGTGCATGGGAAAACTAATTTCAAACAAGAACAACAAATGGAATGTTCTCGGGGTCACTCCTTCAATAATTCCAGTTTCTCAGGTAGTCTTCTTTCCTCTTCTTAAACTGCCTATTCTTGACAGTACCAAATTTTCATACTGTGTACACTGACTTCCATAACTCTCATAGTTTCTCAATGTCTGAGGGATTTTCATAGGAATTTGGAAATGGATTAGTTGACATGATGAAGACTCTTGTAAGTCCATTTATAAGGTAGAGCTTTTGTGTTGGTGAGACGTTTACAATTTTTTTTATGAAACTCATACAACTGGGGTTGTAGCTCAGTAATAGAGCATTAGGATGTCATGCGCCAGGACTCTCAGTTCAGTTTGCACCAATGGAAGCAACAACCACATATTTGGTTTCAGAACTGTGAATAATTTCGTGCATTACCATAGGTTAATTTTCTTATCTATATATAAAAAAATTGGCCACATGTTCCTTCCAGGACTGACAGTAGCATGATGAAGCATAGATGACAGCAGCATTATATCTGAAATACTGTAGGCATTTTTCAAATGTTAAGGCCATTTGATTCCTGAGCCTTATTCTTTTTACTTTGAAACTATCTATGCAATTTTATATGTGCAACTAAATTAAAATTAAATTGCTGTTCTTAACTTTTCTTCCTACACTTATCCATGAAGAAAATAAGTATTCTGAAAATATTTCAGAAAGTATCATTATAACATTTTTCACATGATGTTTTCTCGTATTATTTTTGCATTTGGCTAGACTTTACTATCATGATTAATAATTATAGCCTCTGTTTTCTTAAAAGATCCTGGCCTAATGTATGTGCGAGTGTGTTTTCGTGTGTGCATTTTGCAATACTTGAAATACCTTTTATAACCTTAACAGGACTTTCAATGTCCCTGACAGGATCCATTTGAAAGGGGTCTACAATTAAATAATGAAATAATATTTAGAGAAAGTGGTGGTCTTCTGAGATCCATTCACTGGACTCTTATTTCTTAGTGGGTAATAGGGCTCTATGGAGATGAAAGTGGTATGATAATTTATCTGAGAAATTTTAAATGTATATCTGTGTTGATTAGAAATATTTTATATGGGGCTGGGGAGCTGGCTCAGTAGAATGAGCTCTTCCCTGGCAAGTTCAAGGGCATGAGTCCAATCTCTGATTCCACCAAAAAAAAAAAAAAAAAGAAATATTTAATAATACTTTACTAAAATAGCTTTTAAACTGAAGTATGCAGATTGTTAAAATTACAAAACACACATTACTTTCTCTCAAAGTCCTCTTTTACTGTGGATTACATGCCTCTGGATAGGAGCCATGTATCAGATTTTTTTTTTCTATTTAGTGTTTCACTTACATTAAGAGGTACAGACAAACTCATTTCTCATATTGCCTTACGCAAATATTCTCTATAGCTTCAATTTCCAATAATTTTCTCATTACTACAGTTCAAACACCAGATTGATCCCAAAACAATATTACTTTGTGTCTTTTTTATTTTTCCAAGAAAATTTGCCAGTTTTAGCAAAACTGATAAAGAATCCTATGGCCATAGCGGATACTGTATTCTTTACTTCTTAAGATATCTCTTTCCCAACATCTTTCTACACAAAACAAGAATAGCTCTTTGTATGTCTCATAGAGAATGATATGTATAACAAATCATTAAAAGGTAAAATTTAGAATGCATGTCAATTATATCAAAGCAATCTTGGAGCTTCCCAACTGCCCACAGAATATGGTAATAGACTTCAGGTATGGAGAATTTCTATCTCTATGTTGCTGAAATATTCCTTACAATCTCTTCAGGGTACATTTTCAGAGAGACACTAGAGCAAAATAAAAATAGAATACAATGAACAAACTTCCCACAAATACGAAAATAAAATGTTTAAATTCTTATATGCTCAACTTACCAAGCCTGATTCAGGAAAAAAAAATAAGAAAATATTGTTGTTTTAATTTCTTCTGTTAATTTATAATATTAATATAATGCTTTGCATTTATTATTTGAGTGATGTATATACACCATTTTGTTGTTCTAACCCTAGTGGGAACCTGGTATCAGGAAAAAATAAAATTTATACTGAAGTAAACTATGAAAACTCTTTGAAAATT